>CANUEP010069817.1:0-138527 GCA_947857235.1 Jatropha podagrica | reverse complement strand
ATAAAGAAAGTGGAGTAACTACCTCCTACATAACAGGAAATAAACAGAAATGCAAAACAGAATTTGAATGACTAATTCAACAGCTCAATATGTGGGGGCTTAGGCCTGCGTGTGTAGACCTTCAGTTGACTGCTAACATTATCATTACCCATGTGTCATTTTATATATTAAATTCTTACATATTGAACAATATTTCAATTTTATGTAATGTTGAGTCTTCACAAGTTTTTGGACAAATGAATATATGCTCCTTGCATCTAATGAATAATTCCTCGGAATTTCTTTTAAAAATAGAACTTTCAGAAAATTTTAAGTGAATTTTTTGTGGAAGAGATGGTAGTATACTTATTCTTTTGTTTGTTTTCATGTTAAATTACATTATGGATCACTTTTTCTGTATTATTATTATTATTATTATTATTATTATTATTATTATTTTGTCTAATAAAACCAGACTATCCTTAAAAATGGGTATTGCTTGAAGCCTTGAGTGACATTCTGGTTGACCTAATATTTATTGGCTCCAACTAGTCGGTTAACCAACTACCATTCTAACATAAGAAGAGCAGATTATTTGGACAGTTAAAGACTTTCAGCTTCAGGTGCATTTTGGTTGTTTTATACTCTTGTTCATCCTCCTTAAGATAGCATACACAGCTGATTCTCAAGAACACACGTTTCTCATTTCTGCTATGGATTCAACCACCAAGGATACAGTTCACGATTTTCCACCCTTCTTCAAAGTCTGCAAGGATGGTAGAATAGAGAGATACATGGTCATGGATCTTGTTCCTCCTGGGCAAGACCCAGAAAGCGGTGTCCAATCGAAAGATGTAATTGTCTCGACGGATACCGGTGTCAAGGCCCGTATCTTCAGCCCAAAACTGGATGGCTCTGATGGGAAGCTGCCGCTTCTTGTTCACTACCATGGCGGAGGCTTCTGCGCTGGATCGCCTTTCGACGTTGTGACAAAAAATTTTCTTACTTCTCTGGTCACTGAAGCCGATATGATTGCCATTTCAATTGACTATAGATTAGCCCCAGAACACCCTTTACCAATTGCATATGATGATTCATGGGCTGGGCTCCAATGGATTGCTAGTCACTCCAATGGGCTAGGGTTGGAACCGTGGCTCAACGAGCATGTGGACTTTGGGCGGGTTTTCTTAATGGGCGAGAGTGCCGGAGCAAATATAGCCCATTATGTTGCACTTCAAGCTGGTGTCATTGGATTAGGTGGTTTGAAGTTTAGGGGCGTGCTTATAGTGCATCCATTCTTTGGAGGGAAAGAGGAAGACAAAATGTACGAGTATTTGTGTCCAACAAGTTCCGGGTGTGATGATGACCCGAAACTGAACCCAGGAGTGGATCCGAATTTTTCAAGGATAGGGTGTGATAAAGTATTGGTTTGTGTGGCAGAGAAAGATTGGTTGAGAAATAGAGGGGAGGCCTATTACAAGAGTTTAAGTAACAGCGGATGGAGAGGGAAAGTGGAATTCTATGAGACTAAAGAGGAAGAACACTGTTTTCATATATTCAAAGCCAATAATGAGAGGGATGTCTTGATCAAGAAATTTGTTGATTTTATCTTACATTAATAGCTTCTGATTGCTTGTTATGTGCATTAGCATGCAACTTGTGAAATTTTTACCTAGTCTTGTATTCATTTTTGCGATTGATCATCAAAATTTTAACTTGATTAATACGTAAATGTTAAAGATTACGGTTTCATAAGATTAAAATAAAGCTGTAAATAAGCTAAACAACTTATAAATTATTTAAATTTAATAAAAAAAATTATTTGAACTTAACGATAAAATTTAACCTGCTTATTAATAAACGGGTAAAACTCTAAACTTTAAATTGAAGCTCATAAATCTGATTGTTGAATTGGCTCCTTACAACCTGTAATCATACAGTAAATCTGTAAAGTAAATGAATCATATATTTTGTTTTTAAACTATAAATTATAAACAACTCGACTTCGAATGTGTCTTAATTGATACAAACTCAAACTCGAGCTCAACAGAAAATATCGTGCCTCATTCTCTTTTTGAAGTCAAAAATTTCTAATTATAATTTCTTGGATATGGATGTGTAGTTTTTAAATTCCTTTATAATATATTTTAGATATAATTCTTTTATTATGTCGCATGTTAAATTATTATTTGAAATAATTTAAATTTTTAGCATTTGAAAATAATTTAAGTTTGTATACTTGAAATTTATTATTATTATTATTTGCAAATAGACCAGAATTGATTGTTGGCTTTGTTAATTATTTGATAAAAATATTTGGCAAGGTAGTAACAGGAAGTGGACGGTGCATCACCAGGAATTATAAAAATTTATTTATTTATGTTTCTTGATTTTATTCAGTTATGAAAATTAATAATAAGTCCAGAAAAGGGGAAAAAAAAAAGAAAACCAGTGGCATATATTTTACCAAACTTTGTGTGGATCAGAATAATCTTTTCTCTTCTTGGAGTGTTTGTCTTCTACTCTGCCCTCAGCTCTCACATTTTTCTCCTCTGATATTACAGAAAATTAGAAAAATGATTAGTTATTGAAAGGAAAAAATAGAATTTTATAATGCATTCAATATTTAGTAACATGGCAACTCAAGGTGGAGCTATGGGAGTTTCAAGTTTCCCTTCATCACCTTCATACTTCAGTAGGAATTCCAGAACCAACTCCACCTTCTTTTTGGTATGTACACATTTTTCCATTACTTATTTAATTACCTGATAAACATTTATTCATTAATTTTTTTATGTTTACATGTTTCAGAATTAGTTTTTATGTAGAATGGAAAATTCTTTCTTGAATGATGTTTTGGTAAATTACAGGTAAAAATTTCTGAGTGTGGATTGTTTAAATGGAAATGGGGAAGTTCTAGTTTTGCTCTAGTTGGAGTTTTAGCTATATTTATTAAATTTATTTGATCAAATTTTGGATTTGGGAAGCAAGAACAAGATGGTTTCTGCTAATTGTAGCTCAATAAACCAAAACCGCTTGCCGTAGTTTTATAAATATACTGAAGAATTTGCATCTTTTGTGAATGTGATCAGCATATTGCTGTCAAGTCTGCAACATCAAGGAGAAGGATCAGCTGTTCTGCTGTGCAAGAATCATCTACTTCTACAGGTAAGTGGTCACATTCTTGCCATTGATAGATGTTGTTGCCTTTGGCTGTAGAATTTGTAATAAAATAAAATTTTTTTCGTTTGGTTCATTAGTTGCTACTGATAAAGTTGAAGAAAAGGCAGTAAAGAAAGTTGAAGAAAAGGCAGCAGCACCACCAAAGCGCAAGCCTGCAAAAGAACCCGTTAAACCACTGCCTCAGTTGATGGAAGAAGACGTAATCCCATCACTGAAAGCAATTCTTGAAACTAAAGAAGAAATTACTGAACTTGAGTTAACTTTCCAAGATAATAGAGTAAGTAATCTTTGAATTTTAACATCCTTCGATGCAATTCTGTTCGACATTTCAGTTTGAAAGTATTATGTGGAAAATGTTAATTAGGTTTTTCTAGTATTCTACTGTTTCCTTAAATTCGGTTTTTCCATTAGAGTAACCTTTTGAACTGAAAATGACAGTTGGAAGGCTCCTTTAAAAAGAAGGGCAACCCTTACTCATTTTGGGCATTCTTCCCTAATGGAGACCTAACAGGTACTTGTTCTGTCCACAATTAAGGATTTTCTTATTTATGAGTAAGCTTAGTTTAGATTCTCTGTTATGGTTGGAATAGGTCCAAAAGGATTTTCTCTATCCTCCTATGGCTCAGAAGCAAGCAATGTTGAACCTTTTCTCGTTGATGAAAAGAAAATCACAGCAAAACTTATTGTCTTCTGGGTAGAAAAGCGTTTGGCAGCTCAAGGAATAATTCCAGTTTGGGACAAATAATCACACACAATTGTAAAGTTTCCAAATTCATTCCAAACATTGTAACATAATAACTAATTGTATTACTATCGCATTTTTGTTCAATGGTTATGACAACATAATATGTTTATTAAGGTTTAATATATACATTAAGGTAAACTTTGATTTAAAAAAAAAATGTAACTTCAAATTAAGGACTAAATTCATCAACAAACTTCAGTCTAAAAGTAATAATTGGGAGACAGAAAGGACCAATATGTATATTAAGACAAACTTCAAAGGCCATTTTTTTCTTACCTCCATCAAACTGTAGATTTTTGTCATGTCTTCATCATTTGAAATATTACCTAATCTCATTATCCAGTAAACTAGAACACAATATTAATTTAAGTGCGACACATATAAGGATCTCTGTAACAAAAATCTCATGACTATATATTTAGGTAGCACAATCAAGGTTTAGTACACTGTCACATAAATCACAATTTTTTAACAAAGTACCACACTTTAGGGTTTTAATAACACAATAGAAACATGTAAGTTTGACTCCTGAGCAACAGTGCTCCAAGCATTTTGCGAATCTCAGATTCAGATACAACATTTCATCTTTAGTAGATATGGGGACTGTTAATTGTCGGAATTGGCATTTGCATTCCGAATTGCACGGCGAAGTTCACTTAAGAAGTCAAATTGTGAACCAGAAGGAGGTGCACCAGCATTTGATGCTGACATGAACTGAAAAGGCAAATCCAGCAACATATCATGAGAGAGAGACAGAGAGGCCTTTATGTAGCAGGAGGGAAGATGTACTCACCTGATGAGGAAGTCTAATGTGTCCCCCCCATGCTGGTGCACTACTTCCCATGTACATAACTGGTCTTTCTGATTAATGTAATCCAGATATTAATAATTCAGAAAACAATAGTATAATAAATAAGCTAGCCACTAAATGTATAGAAATATGATAGCACATATGAACAATTCTGCATGAAGTTACTGCAATTTAAAGATGTACATTGCTTATTGATTTTGTTGTTTGTATGGTGACAGAAATGATTTTCCTGATGGCTCAAAGAAAGTCGGAAAGATGGAGAACCAAAAAGAGAAAAGAATCATTGCATCAGAGTTTTACATCTTTCTCTCCTTCAGCAGTAACAACAGGAGATAGAAAAATATTAGAGAATGAACAAACGATAACAGTAGATTAAAGTATTAATAAATGCTAATACCCAAAAATTCCATAAACTATTCTTCACAAGCTTTCATAAATTTTAAAACTTGGGTTTTACTCTATATTGCATTCAAATAGTCATCCAACAACAAAGAAAGGAGAGGAGGGAAATGACCACCACATTAGATAATGACCAAACCAAGACAGTAAACAAACAAAAATGCTAAAACATTGTATGCCTAAAGTTAAAAAGACATAAAATTTACAAGCAATGTTTGACCATCCGAAACAAGAATAATTTGGGCTCAATGTGAACTTCAGCAAACCAAAATAAAGTATATGGATTCCAAACACCTTAAAATGCAGTGGTTATCAACAAGACACCAAAGCAACACCACATGTACCATTCAGGCACTTTATCAATGGATGATAATGAACTAATTATATGCTTTGTTTTTCACTAGAACAAAAATGAATTCCGCATTCTGTTCTCTTATCCTGCAGTCTTGTCAGGAGATGAACCTAGTCTATAAATGTAGCTAAAATAGACACTATTCCAACATTTGTGAACTAAGGAAAAAGAACAGGTATCTGGAATTCATTACAATTATACCCTCCCATCATATCAATGAACGTTGCTTCTAATATACAAGCAGACACAATACATGGAGCAAATGTTACTGTTGTACACAATCAAGTTGTTCCCAAATGAAAAATACCCATTCATCATTGGAAATCCGGTCAAATCAATGATAGAATAAAGAGAATTCCAAGGTAATTCCACTCACCAGATAAATCTATGGATGCATCATTGTAGTTATGCATTGCCATTGTCCAGCCTGCACTTAAAATAAATGAAACATAGAGATAAAAGGGTTACATATTACCATGCAGGGGACCTTGAAACTCTAAAAATAACTAGAGCGATATCTTATTTCATCAATTAAAATGCTAAAACATAAACAGATTTGAACTTTTCTTTTGCTTTAGGCATTATTTGTGCTCATATTCCACATCAATACGACACATCCCAAATAACCAAAGACTTGAAAGTTCAAACTAGAAGAGCTTTCATCAAGGAAGGTAAAACTTTCTACAGATGCACAACAAAAAGATTAAATGGAAAGGACAAAGGAAACAAGTGGCACCAATCACTTCATTCCGATTCAAACAAATTGGTAGGTCAAGTTCATCAACACCATCATGTAACTCTAGTGCATTCTACACCATGCTTTTCTATCCACCATCTACATATTATGTTTGGCACGCAGCACGTAGAGGCCACAAATTCATTTCTCAGAATTTGGCAATCCAGGAAGTAAAAACATATGGATTGGTCGCAACTAGAACACATTCTGTTATGGGACTAAATGATCAACAAATATACTAAGTAAAATGTATTTATATTTTGAAAAACAACATGAAGGGTTAAATACTTCTCTGAGTGACTGTTATGGTCGTTGTTAAATAGATTGGTACTCAAACATTTAACTATATTGAACCTACCCATTGAAGCAAGCAACAAGGTAATCAATAAAATTGCTTGCTGAACATTAGATCTTTTCAGAGAAACTGCAGTATGCACTTACGATCATTCAAAAGTTGAGCTGCCTCACTGCGAGAACAGCCCTCCAAAGGAATTAAGCCTGGTCGAGAATTCCCCTTCAGGAAATTGCTGCTTCCTACATCACCATGATCTACAACAGGCATATTTCTTGAAGGGGGATGCTGTTGATTCTTCTCTGCCTCATTTGCATAAAGACTGTTACTTCTATCAAATCGTTCTGCAAAGTGAACAAAACCTTAACCCCTTCATCATTTGGGGTCCAAGATCTAATATACAGATAAATACAAAGAACTTACCATATAACAAACTACTGCAGTTTAGACCACAGTAAGACAAGTACATTGAAGAATGGAAAGATGAAAAATGTCATGCAATAACCAGCAGTGCCACACAGAGATTGAGAAAATGAGCATGGTAAACACAGAAATTTAGTCCACATCAGCAGTAATCTTTCAAATTATTGTGACAATAGAGAAATTGAGGATAAATGAAGTATGTAGCGAGCATAGAAAAAAAATTTGAAACTTCAGTCAATAAAAATTAATTTTCAAGAGGAAATGATTGGCTCCAAAACTTTATGATGTCTAGAACATGATAACCAAGTAAGAGACGTGGAGAAGCAATGGCACGTTACCAAAACATATGAGAATATTACAATTTACAACAACCAAGTTGACACGTTACCAACTACCAAGATATGAATATCTAAAGCTTGACAGTGGAAATACTTTCGCAAACGTCTTCTCAAAAGCATTTCTAAACATTTATGCTATGTTTGGAAAACTCTAATGGAACGTAATGTCAAGTAATCAAAAGCATTTCTAGTGTAAACATTATACTAAAAATACCTTTAATTACATAACTTTATGTTCCATTACAACTCACCAGACATAATGTTAGATCAAGATACTCCTAAAATGTGAACTTCACAATTTTACCATGCATGACTACTAACTACACTTGGCTCTGTCCCTCTCCAACAATATACAACTTTCCCCTTTAAAGTAACCTCCCAAATAACAATCAAACTCATCTTAACTTAACCAAGAAAAAGAGTCGTACAATTCCTTCTCAATGGCCAGAAAAGTATTCACAAAAGTTTACAGTATAAATTGACAAAACACTCGCCTAAATGCAGCAGGCCAGATACAAGACACATCACCTATCATGTCATTTTTAAGCCACTCTACAGAAAGCCTAATTTTTATAATCACACGTCTTAGTTTTATTCATTCGTATGCGAGCTCGATGCACGAATAGTTCTATAACACAAATTCACTCCTTTCAATCTAAAGCATTGTCCTTCTCCATTCCTACTTTCTGGCTAACCAAATTTGACACAACGTGTGTGAGCAATTGCATATGATTTAGCTTTGGTCTTCCAGACACATTGATTTGTTTCATTAATGTTGATTAGAAAAAAAAAAAAGTAAAAAGCCACCTAACAAATCAACAAACAAAGAGATAAATAGTGGCCTGAAATTATTTGTCTTTGAATTGAGCTTGAACAAGTCCACAAAAGGCACCATTTAAAGAAGTTAACTAATAAACAAGTCTCATCTCTGAAATTAAGCTAGTGAAAAAGCTTCATTCAAATTGAGTTTTTTTTTTTTAAAAAAAAAAAAACACACTGAACAGCAAAATCATAAATGCAGTTCAACAATATTTCTAACAAAAAACTGTAATTTATAAACCTAAAGCTCAATAAAATACCGATTTAAATTTAAAAAATTAAAAATAAAACAAAAAGAGGCAAAAAAAGAGAAACTGACCTCCTGATTTGCGCCTGTTAAGAGAACGGTTTCTGCAAATTTTGAAACAGAAAGACTTTATCGCTTATTCTACGGTCACATAACACATACATGAAAACAGGTTTTAGAGATGCATAAAAAGCAAAGAAAAGTTGCCTTTGATTGGGAGGAGCATAGCGCTTGACGACGCTGGTGGAATCAGGCTGAGCTGCCGGTGTAGGATTTTCCAGCATCTCTGTCCTCTCCGCTCAAACGTCTTAACCAGAGTCTACCGCTACACCTGCACCTCCTGATCTGGATTCGATCGACGAGGTCTGCGGATTTTAGTATTCTGCTAATTCTATGCGCTCTCTAAACACTGGTTTTACCCAATCATCTGCATTTGTTCTAAATTGCATTTTCATCCATTACTTTCATTATTTTCATTTTGACTCGTTTAATGTAATAAAAAAAAAATATCATGAAATAAAATATAGGCTCCATTTCTTTCAGGAAAATTAACTTACTGAAAAATAACTTATTTCCATAAAAAATATTTTATAAGAAAATATATTATTTTCTATCATTTAACTTTATATAAAATATTTTCAAAACATATTTTTCGGCATTTGATATAATATTAAAAATTTAATTTTCCATCATGTAAATAATGCATTTATACCTATTATATTATTCATAAATAATATATATTAAAGATAAATTTAATAATTAGATTTTTCTATTTAAAATGTATTCTCATAGGATAAATCTTATAATGATGATTAATTTAGTCTAATAATATTATTTATTTTTTTTAACTAAATTATTTAACAATATAATATATAATTTAATAATATAATTACTATAATTAATTTAAAATATATTACTAAAATATATATTTTAAATGGTATGAGCTTTAACATATTTTTAAAAATATATTATTAAAATAATTTAATGATTATTTTAAAATAATTATGTTGTAAAAAGTATCATGTAAAAAAGTCACTTGATATATTTTTGACACGGAAAGAGACTGTGGGCTCACAATTGTACCTCAACATTCAAAGTGTTCCTTGATAGATAAAAACAAGACTAGTTTTTTATTATGAAATAAGTTAAAAAATATTTTCTCATGTAATTAAGGGTAAGTCGTTTTTCTTAATTGATAATTTATTTTTCATTGACTAACAACTTATTTTCTTTTAATGTTTCAAACAATGGAAAATTATGAAAAAATATTTTTTTGAAAATTATTTTATAGAAACAATTGGAATCGTAATTAAAATTCCATTACAATATATGGTAATATAATTGAAAAAATTTATGAAATGTAATCACTATTTTTTTATATTTATTTGTAAATATATAATGTAATAAAAATATTATCACTACCAATCATATTACCATCACGACCTCAAATACTATTCCACCGCCGCCACCACAACACCATTATTAATATAAAAAAAAATCCAAACGAAAAGTTATTCATTACATTATGTTATCAAAGACAATTTAAATTTATCAATTTATTTGAACTAAAAAAATTAAAAGAAGGTAAGCTGAGAAAAATGTAACAAAATGAAAGTTAATGTCATTAGAAATCAATTTTTTATATATATTTTTATCGAATAACTTAAATTACAATACAAAATTATGAGTGTTTTGATATTTTTAGTTATTTTTTATTTTATTGTTTCCATTCTTATAATAAAACATAATTTTTATTCTAAATTGCATGTCAAACACTGAAGTATAATTTTTACAATATAGTGATTATGATAGAGTTGTGGTTGTAGTGGTAGAGCGATTGAGCTTGTGGTGACAACAACTCAGAATGATGGTTGTGATCGTGGTGACAATGGTTGATGTGGAGGTGATTAAGGTGATAATAATAATTGAAATATAGGCAGTGCAGCGATAGTGATGGTTGTAGTGGCAGAGTAGTGGCGATGCTAGTGCTTAAGACGGTGGAGTAGTTAAAGTGGTGATGAGAGTGGTGGAGCGGTGATGAGACAATTGACAATGCAAGCTAAGTATGTAAAAAGAGTTTTCGGATTAGATCCCCACTCAATGCACCCGACTTTACTAAACGCAGCTATAAGAAAAGGTGAGGAGCTTTCACCGACCTTAACTATAACTAAATCCCGAACCGGATTAAACAATCTTGATAATAGAATCATATGGTTTTGACAAAAAAAAGAAATATTATTTAATTTCAAAATTATTGCAAATTATTTTTTATATTAAATATAATTTTCATAGTTAACATTTTTAATCGATATATACATACACTCATAAACACATAGCTGATTACAAATTAACTCAAAAAAAATTAAATAAGTAAAAATATGTGATTACTTTTATTTTCTCCACAACTCAATTCCATGAGTTTCATCCAGTAACTTTACCACTAAAGAAAAAGCCACCCTCATGTTCACATGTATAATAGTACTAACATAAATTATACTAATAAGTTCGTTTCAGCCAGGACTTGCTCATTACAGTAAACATTACTGTGCTATCAAGACGAGATTATGATCGAAACCTGACACAACTTGTAAAACTTGACAACCTTCTAAACTGTCAAGCAAGGTTGGCTCAGCTTCATCGGCAGAACTCCCCAGCCCAAGCCTGCCATTCTTACCACAACCCCAAACCCAGACCTCCTTTTTGGATGTGAGAGCAATGGAATGAGCTCGAGCTCCAGACAATGAAACATGACTTTCCCCTGCCAATCCCTCGACCTCCAATGGGATGTTTTCCGGCCCTAGCCTTCCTAGCTGGGAGCTTCGGTTCCATCCCCATGAAACAATGCTTGTGGCATCTGATGATGCAACTCCACAAATTGCCAAAGAATGGCCAAGACCAGACTCTATCAATAGTGGATGAAAGTCAATATCAACTGGAAACAATCCCATTTCACAATTTGCTCTCCCCAACTGACCGTATATATTGCTTCCAGAGCTCAATAAAGTGCCATCACCTGAAATAAGAGTGCAAATAAACGAGCAACACAAATGCTATTAGTTATTTTCGTCAATTAAATCTTAATAGCATTAATGAATTGTTAAAGACCATTTATAGTGTTACTTACGGCAAAGAACCAAAGAATGATCGAGCCCACAAGAAATGTCTACAACTTCAGTACCACGTAATTCTTCAACCAAACAAGGATCCCAAACTATTGGCATGTCTTTTTCTTTCTCCATTCCTTCTAAAACCAATCTTTCAGCAGCTTCAAGCTTTGATCTTGGGAGTTTTTGATTAGGTTTAACAACATCTGCACTTGAATCTAGTGGAGACACCTCTAGAGCTCCTGTGATCTTTCCTAGCCTACCATCAGCTGAATAACCCCAACCAAATAACTTTCCCTCCTCAGTTAGTGCAAGGGCATGACCCCAACCAAATGAGACCTGTTGAAGCAAAAATGCCGTCAAATAACTAAACATCAAACAATTAGAAATGACCTCAAGTTTGCTATATTCGTATCAATATGAGTATATCGGGCTTGGATTACTAAAAAATATCTACCTTTTTAAGTGTCTACCTTAGCTATCTTTTCCCCTGCAAGTGCTTCAACTTTGGAAGGCACTAAAGCCTCTGTGATTCCTTTTCCCAGACCAAGTTGACCCCGTTTAGACTTCCCCCAAACCCACAAAGAGCCATCATTTACAATGGCTGCAGAGACAACACCAGATGCAGATGCAGAAAGGACTTGGAGTTGATTCAGCCCTTCCACCCTCTTTGGTTCATTCCATGTATCTCCACTAAAATTAAAACTTTGTAGTCAGCAATTTGCGCCTCTTATTGTGCATATTGTAAGCATCAAAATAATTTGCTTCACATGCATGCATCAATCATTGAGAAATTTCCATCATAAAAAGGACTAATCACTCCCCTCAAAAAAGAAAAAAGAAAAAAAAAAAAAAACTTTAAAAAAAACTATAATCGTAGCCAAAGCTTCTGAATAGTCTTTATTTTTACCTTTATTTCAATAATTATTTTCAATTTTACTAATAAGCAAAATTATAATTTTTCATAATGACAAGAGATCGATGAAATATTAAGATAGAGTCGAGTTGAGTGATGGGTAGCCAAGAACAATAGTTATCATAAGGTTAGTTACTTTTCCTTGCAATTTTCATTAAAATAGTCACAATTGCAACAAATTTTTTTAAAAAAAAAAAAAAAGAAAAGAAAAACAAGTTAAGATATACTTTGAGAGCTTTTGATATAATCACAATTTTTGAATTATTTTTTGGGTCATAAAAACCTTCCCTTAAACCAGAATTAACATTCTTGGTTGCTTAAATTTAATTCATTGCACAAAAATCTTACTGAGCTACATGTAATTGATCATTAAGGGTTGATCAATGTGGTAATATTTATAATTAAAGAATCATAACGGAAATAACACAAACAGTTGGCAGGCATAAAACATAAAGGGACGTTGGAGAAACCAAAACCACGCCTTAACAGGCTTCCATTATATGCAAAACAATAACCATATCGAGATGTTATTATGAGTTTCATTTAACCTGGAGGCAGAAAGGTCACGCCCGAGCTGAGCTTCATGGTTGCGACCCCATGCCCAGAGCTCTCCCGCAGAAGTGATAGCAAGAGAATGGTAATGGCCAGCGGCGACTCCAATAATATCAGAAGGAAGACTAGGAATGCGAGTGGGCTCGTAGGCATCGGTTCCAAGGCCAGTAAGAGAGGTAGGAAGTCCCAAGGCTCCATGACTGCCATCTCCAAAGCTCATAACAGTTGTTGCTGTATTAATACTTATACATCTTCTTGCTGCTTTACATATTATAATGCTATTGAGGAGCTTCTGGTTTCTCCTTAAGATCTCGCCAATCGCTAGCATTTTCTTCTTGTATTTGTATCATTTGGGTGCTCGATCGTCAGAGTTCCAATAACAATGATGATGATGGGAGAAAATAAAATAAAGGAAAAAAAAGAAATATTAATGGTTTTTTCATGATTCAATATATATACATATATTACCAGCAAAATAAATTTTTTATTTATTATATAATCCATAAAAAACTTAAGTTTTTATAATAAGTTAGCTCCGTATGCTCTGTTAAGTTCACTTCATCAATCTTTAAGTATTGAACTTTAATAATAATATCTTTCCATTTATAATCAAATCCAAATATTAAATTAATCAAATTTAATTAATATTAATAATTATTTAATATTAAAATTATAATAAATTAAACTTATTTAGTTGATTCACTTATATGTCATTTACTTAATTAATACATTTGAATTCAAAAGTTTTCATATTTAATACATTTTTATTAATAATTTATTCTTTATTTTTCTTATTTAAGGTACATAGTGCTACTTAGAATTATATAATTTTTAGTCTTGTGTTTTGATATTTAATAATTAATCAGTCTTTTTATGACTTATGTTACATGCTGATTATATTCATTATTCGTATTCGTTTAATTTTTTAGGTTATTGCTCACTTTTACTTGTTATTTATAATCATTTTTATTTTTGAATATTAAACATTGATTGTAATTTTTTATCTTATATTATTTAAATTTTTTTTAAAAAATAATTATTTAGTCCTTTAGATTTATTATAATTATCTAAGTAGTCAATTACATTTAATATAATATTTAACTCATTTCTTATGTTTGACTCTGCCTCATTAGAGGATTAAAATCATTATTATCGATTGTTAAAAAGAATATTTTAGGATTTCTAAAATTTTATTTAGTATAGGGGCTTAATATTTTGTTTCACCATCAACTATAACTTTTATTACAATTTCACTATGATTTGATTTTTATGTTAATTTTATCATGAATTTTAGCATTTTGTTGTGATTTCACTTCAATTTGACCTTTACACTAATTTTACTTTGAATTTGATTTTTTATTACATTAGCATTTTAAATTATAATTAAGATTTAAATTGTAAATAAAAAATAAGTTCACTCTTGATTGGGCTTGGATTAACTTAATATATTTATATGAGCGAAGAAGTTTGAGTTAATAGTAAGGACAATTTTTATTATTATTTTTAATATTTTTAAATTATTTTTTAATTGATAATAAATAATATTTAAAAATTAATTTTTATACATAAACATTTCTTTTTTTTAAAAAAAATTAGAATATAATTGTATCTTATATTCTATTTTGATAAAAAAATGTTATGATTTCTAATAACTTTTTAATAAAATAAATTGACAGTAGTTTTGTTTTAGATTTTATAATTATTTTAAAATTTATACTAAAATCAACCATAATAATAATTATATTCTAATTTTTTAAAAAAAAGTTCATATGTCGAATAATTAATTTTAAAATATTACTTATTATTGGCAAAAATAAAGAACTTAAAAATATTAACATAATAATAGAGATTGTCTTTACTATTAATTCAAATTCTTTCATTCATATAAATGTATTAAGTGAATCTAAACCCAAAGTTAGGAATGAATATATTTTTTACTTGCAATTTAAGTCTTAATTATAATATAGGGTGTTATTGCAATAAAAAATTAAAATTCGGATGAAATTTATATAAAAATTAAATCAAAATAAAATTATTGCAAAATATTAAAGTTCAAAGTGAAATTGACATAAAAATCAAATCAGAGTGAAATTATAATAAAATTTAAAGTTGATTATAAAATAATATATTAAACCTTAGTATAAGTAATCTTATTATTCCATCCATATTCTTACATTTATATACAATATAGATAGGAAAAAAGAGAATTGTCTTTTAAAGAGAGAATTTTTTTTTTCTTTTTTTTTTAGATGAAAATCCATACAAACAAATTCCAATGCTCATGACATTAGCTTCTGCACAATCTGAGTTGGAAAATGTCTTAACATTAAAAATCTTAAAAGACAACAAGAAAATACAACAACATAAAAGTAGTAATAATAAAAAGGAAGAAGGCAAGAGGCTTGAGGCAAGAGGCAAGAGGCAAGAGGCTTGAGGCTTCTTCTACGGAGAAAATATCAGTTATGGTAAAGAAATCAGCACACCATAAGTGGTTGAAAGAAAACACTTAATAATTATGTGCACTTGAATCCATCTGGAACTTTTTTGCCACAATTGTTGAGCACCAAGTTCAAGGCAATAGGAATATTTGTGTTAATTATCCCTAGAACATTCGCTTTAATGGCAGTGCAAACGCAAACAGAAGCTTCAAGAGCAACCAGATTGCCAAGAAGGCCGCAACAAGCACCATTTGGTGGGATTTCAATAAGCCCCAATACATTTGCACATACCTTCAAATTTATGGTATCTATAGGACAAGTGTAAGAGTTAACCAAAGTGAAGAAGAGGAGGTTAAGGGAGAGAAAGAAGGCAATTGAAGCTATATTTCTTGAACTTGATGCCATTATTTCTTTTGGTTTTGTGAAATTGATGAGAAATGGTGGTGGTTTGAGGGTTTTTATAAAGGGGTATATTTCAGCATTGCATAAGATTAAGAAATTCTGTTGTTGGCATTTTGTGATTAGGTTAGGCTTAATGTATAAATTGACCCATTTATGTAAAAAAAATTTAAAATTATATCAATTTAACATTTGGCCGATTTGGTTAAAAAATTCGTAAAATTTTCAGAGTGCCATAAGATTTTTTCAGTAAAATAGAGAGCCAAATATACATTTGGCCGATTAGGTTAAGATGTTAACATTATATGACTAAAGATATACAAACATTTTTTTTGTAAGAGTTGTCTAATTTTCACTCATTTAAATGATCAAGTTGAGCCTAACATTGGCTAGATTTGTCTGTGCCTAAAATTAGTTACACAACAAAAAAAATATTTTGCTCTTTACCCTTTTATGATTTGACATAGCTTGTTTGAGAAATTGGAGAAAATTAAAATTAAAATATTTCTGAGGAAATGGCCTTTAACACGAAAAATCCAACAAGAAACTAAAAAATAAAGTCAGGCCAATAATAAAATTTTTCTCACCAGTCACATCTCATTCATTTAATTCTACTACTTCAAATTTTTTTCTTTATTCCTTCTCAAATTGGTCACACAACAAGAAATATTTTGCTCTTTACCATGTTTTTTTTTTTATGATAGGTACTTGCGTTCAATGAGTAGACTTGCATAAAATAAATAAAAAAAATAAATTATTCTAATATTTGTGGCTGCAACTTATATTGGAATGTATTTCCCTAGCTAATCGATATTACAAGAAGACATAGTTTGTTTGAGATAATGAATTCAAACAAATATTGAGAAGACAGAATGAAACATTTGCCCAATTTTTTTTTTAAATTTTAAATTTTAATAAAGAGAATTTAAATGAAATAACCGGTGACTGCTGCAGAAACCATAGCTATGCCAACAGCTGAGACTTTAAGAACAGTAGCACCGCTTGCAGCTGCAGTTGGTGTTCCAGCAGTAGGGCCTTGCTCAGTTGATGATGCACCGCCAGCTGGTCCTTCAGCGTCACCTGGTGCACCTGCAGCATCATCGGCAGGTGCGGAGGCAGCAGGGGTTGTTGCAGCGTCAGTTTTGGCAGCACCTTCAGTCTTGGCAGCACCTTCAGTTTTGGCAGCACCTTCAGCAGCAGGAGCAGCTGAAACAACACCAACAATGGCGACCAAAAGGAGAGCAACAATAGTAATCTTGCTTGCCATTTTATTGAAAGAAAGAAATTTTTTTTTAATTTTTTGTGTTAAGAGAATTTTTTTTTATTTTTTTATTTTTGTTTTTTATTGAATGATGAGAACTCTTAAACACTTGATGATACAGAGAGATTGGAATGGTTTATATAGTAGTTTCCTTAGAAAAGAATGGAAGATTGTAACCGAAAAATTTGGAAGGGATAACCATCAGATCAAAGTTTGTTACTTAATTTTAGGATATACCAACTGAAGCTTTTGAAATTTTCTCCCTACTAAAAACAACTAATGACAGTTCCAAATGTTTTCTGGAACTAAACTTTCAAAAAAAAAAAAAAAAAAAAATCATTAAATTCAAAATTGTGAAATTTTAATTTAATCTGAGTAACAATGATATATCTAAACTAACTATTTAGATATTCAAATATTTACTAAAATCTCCTTTATATTTGATATTTACGTAAATCTATTTCACTAGTTCGCGAAGCATCCACGCTGAAATTAGAGAATTTCAACAATTTTTTGATAAAATAATTTTTGATAAAACAATTTAATTACTAAATATTTACTGTGTAATTTTTTTTTTTGAAAATTCAACTGCAATTTACTATGTGTAATCTAAAACACGCAATTTAATTAAATTTAACATTATTATATTTTAAAAATAAATTTAGAGTTAAACTCTTGAAATATCGTTGATATAATAATTTTATAAAATTAAATAATAAATATCAATGATATTTATTTTATACAACATAAAAATTTTAATTATGTTTTCTATTAAAATAAATCTACGATACCCAAACATTATAAGTCAAACCATGTACTTGTGCTATGCACAATTTTAATAAATATTAATTTTTAATATTTAATTTCAATTTTAACGTTTCACTTTTTATTAAAATTATTTTTTAATATTCATATAACTTATTTCCAAATAAATGATTTTAAAAGTTATCATATTTAAATTTATGATATTAAATTTTTTTTTTTTTATTTTAAAAGATAAGAACATCATAACAGAAATGATGAATGACAATCACAGTAGTCAACTGACTCACCTATCCAACCCTATTCAAATGGACAACTGATCAATTATAGTCATAGGTACGCATAATAGGGAAAAAAAACATAATTTTATCATAAAAATTTGAGAGTTTCATTTTGTGAATTTTATTTAGAAATTACAGTAAAATAATAATTTTAGTGGAAATGTTTTTAAAATAATAATTTCACATATATATATATTGGCCAGTCCTAATTACTGTATTATTTTATTCTCTGTTAAAAAAATATTACTATTTTTAAATTAAAACATAAACAAACAAAATCCACCTGTAAGATGTAGATATTTTTTTTTTCCAGCGCTCTAGCAATCTTAGGGGAAGAATAATGGCGGAAAGATTGCCATGTGTCAAAGGAGTTCCTCAAACCAACTGTAGTGTGATGAGAATATCCATTATCCAACCGATGAAGCCAGGTGGGAAGTCCTAGTTGGCCAATCAGATCCTAACCTAATCTAAAAGCCTGGTCTGGGCCAACTCTCATATCAACCAAGATTTGAAGCCCACAAGTAGTGGTTTAGCTTACTTTCGTTTTTGTTTAATCATTAGGCGGCCAATAGCTCAGTTTCACATAGAAAGGGGGGGAAAAAAATGGCAGCACAAGCGCTTGTTTCATCTTCTCTTACCTCTTCAGTTGAAACTGCTAGACAAATTTTAGGTGGAAGACCAAACCATTCCTCAAGAAAGAGCTCCTTTATTGTTAGGGCTTCTTCTACTCCTCCTGTTAAGGTATCTCTCCGCCCCTCTTCGATCTGTTTGATATTGAAGTGGAAATTATTTTTAAAAACTACTATTTTGGATACGGATCGATTTATCGGTAATCTTCAGAATTTTTTATGATTAAAAACATATGTTATTTACTTAAATAATAAATATATATTTTACCTAACAAAGTTTAGTAATGTGAATTTGTTTTTCTCAGCAAGGAGCTAACAGACAGCTATGGTTTGCTTCCAAGCAAAGTCTGTCTTACTTGGATGGCAGGTAATCCTGCAATTTTGGCTTTCATCACCTTAATAAGCATTTTAATGATCTTCAGATTTTTAAATGATGCACTTAAAGTCCCTCATAATCTTTATTTTGTAATTAACTCTAGAAAACAAATTGACGTTTAGTTGACTTTCTAATGAAACTTTCGCTATTCTTAATTAACACAGCTTACCAGGTGACTATGGATTTGACCCACTTGGTCTGTCAGACCCTGAAGGAACAGGAGGATTCATTGAGCCAAAATGGTTAGCCTATGGTGAAATCATCAATGGTAGATATGCTATGTTAGGAGCTGTAGGTGCTATTGCACCAGAAATTCTAGGCAAGGCTGGTCTAATCCCTGAAGAGACGGCACTCCCTTGGTTCAAAACTGGTGTAATCCCACCTGCAGGAACATACAATTACTGGGCAGACCCATACACACTATTTGTGCTAGAAATGGCACTAATGGGATTTGCAGAGCACAGGAGATTTCAAGATTGGGCAAAACCAGGCTCTATGGGCAAACAGTATTTCTTAGGGTTTGAGAAATATTTGGGTGGTTCTGGCGACCCGGCATACCCCGGTGGACCCCTATTTAACCCTCTAGGTTTTGGAAAAGATGAGAAATCAATGAAAGATTTGAAGCTCAAAGAAGTTAAAAATGGCAGACTGGCTATGTTGGCAATATTGGGTTACTTTGTACAAGGTCTTGTGACAGGAGTTGGACCCTACCAAAATCTGTTGGATCACTTGGCTGATCCTGTTAACAACAATATATTGACAAGCCTTAAGTTCCATTAGAGCTTTTATTCTCGTCTATTAGGGATTGGAACTGCATATGCATGCATGTATCCCATTTCCCTTTTGTCTCTCTTCTTCTTTCCACTCCTACTCATTGTAACCATCTGTGTGAAAAAAAAAAAAAAAAAGTCCTATTGTAATTTCATGTAAGAAAGTACATGTTAATTGCTAAGATCAAGATAGACCCTCTAATTTTTACTGTCTTGTTTTTGTAGTAGGTACAATCATGCAAATTATATTTCTATTAAGCAATTGCTCTTCAACTTGTAATGCTAACAATCAGTTTTGTAACCCATAACGAAACGTCACCTAATAAAAAATATTTATAGTGAAAAAATATTTTGAACCCTCAATGAAAAAAAAAAGAGGAAGTATAAAAAGATTGCCCATCTTAAATGAACACAAATTGTAACACAAACCACTATCACAAACAATAATGAGTAGGACTAGGTCAATGTCCTACTCCTACGCATTATTTTGCTATGGGGCAATAAGTTTAGGATTATCCTTTTGCTTTTCTCTCTATTAAACTTGTAAAAAATTTGCTGTAATAAAATAAGAAACAATATTCATAGTGATCTAAACGATATCAAAACATTCTATTCTACCACATGGGCTTGAAGTTAACCATTGCAGGAAGACCTGTTGACCGCTGAGACCGTGAAATGATAAAAATTCAAAACACGACCTCAACCTCAGAATGACATGCAAAGTCAAATGTCTAATACCCCCATAAGCTGAAACAGATAAATGGACACAATCACCACAAGTTAGGCAGTCTGCGCCACAGGTTCATCTGCACTCGATGCTTCTGGCCTGCAAAACACGTCAAAGTAATAGATATAAATTGGACTTCTGTATCAGAGAAAGCAAGGTTCTTCTATTAAAGCAATTGCATATTTCAAAGCAGCCATCAAAGAGAAAGAAAAAAAGATGCAAAGAGTACTACTTTAAATGCATACTCATAATAGCAGTATTTCAGTCAGACATCGAATCCAGCAATATGTTACCAGTTACAGCATTCACAATTTGCATGCATAAAATGCCACCAGACTAACTGAAAATGTCCTCAAAGGGTTATACCAGACATGGGATTTAATTCCCACCTTTGTGATGTCTAGACTTTATTTAAGCAAGGTAAACAATTATCTGTTGCTATCAATAATTCAGATACCAAGCAAGCAGCAAACAAAGAATAAAAATAAATTCTGGAAATAGTTACAACCTAGTTTCTACCTCTTAAGTAAAAGTGTAGAGATTTGTAGAATATTATCTTTCCTAGTTTAGGTTTGTTTCCTATTTAGATTATTACCATGTTAGAATCATTCTTTGTGTATATATAAAATAGAATTGTATAGAGATAGTGTGAATCATAACAATAAACTACTTTCCTTCAAAAATCTTCAAAAAGAAGTGCTGAACTCCCTACCTTTGAATTCCTTCTCCAACTTCCATTCTGAAGAAGCTCCCTACCTTCACAGTTGAGCCCATAAGCTTGGATAGAGTGTTTAACAACATCTGTAAATGCCAGAATGTCTCAGGCATAAATTTATAAATCTAATTTACATGTGCATTTGCATGGATACGAGAGGCAGAGGCACAGACAGATAGAGACACAGATCTTATGCAATATTTTCCAGCGTACCTGCACATTTATACCGTCATTAAGTGTAAACTTTTGCTCCATAAGAACCACCTCCTCATAGTATTTACGTAAACGACCTTCTACCATTTTCTCTATCGCCATCTGAGACTTCCCTGAACTTTCTGCCTGTCATTTAAATCAAATTGATTGTTAAAATCTTTAATTAGCAAAGCTAAGGTAATTGACAATCAGTTGGTGCATAAATCATAAAGACAGCCACAACACTTGGGACAACCTCAGCCTCTCCAAATAATAACAATAACCACAATAAGTGTTGACTGAACCACTCATTATAATCACCAGCTCACCTTGACTACCAAAACAGTATAAATAATTAACACCTCAATCGACACTTAACAAGGCCTGATGACTTTGAAGTTTTTGATAAACCTTCAAAGAATTGGCATGCATATTGCACAATTTGTAAACTTCAAGTAACCCAAAACCACAGAATCAAATCAAAGAACTCAACATTAGGACAAAGGAAACAATCTCGAATGGATGCAGCAAGCAAGCACCAAAGATGCAAATTCCTTTGGTCAAACATTAGTTAAAGAAAAAGAACAAGAAAAGGTAGATATTCCCCATTATAACTTTCGGAAAGTAGCATAACATAAAATAAATTTCCCAGTAAGAAGAACATTTACTTGGAATCAGCAGTTCCTGTTCTATAGTTTATACTCTTATTAGTGCCAGTCTTCAATTGAATCAATTCCTTTCATCAGTCAATTCCATATTCTTTTTGGCTAAAATCAACCATCTTTTCCGACCATAGAATAGCCATAAATACCAATATCGTGTCCTCCCCAATTATTGCCAGCTAATTTCTAGAAATGTATCATTTTTCATGTTTTTCCGTTGTCCATATTATCACCTTGATTCAGTAATTGAATTAGACATTACATTTCATTGATTGCATAAGGGATGAAATCTAATACGGTCATTGGTAGATGCTATTGATTGATCTTGCAACACCTAAATGCAAGAAATAAACCTAAGGGTGTGACAGGTACAGTCATCAAAGGAAGGTACTTCTAAAAAGCCAGCAAGGAAAGGAAATACTCAGAATGTGAAAATAATACATTGAAATATTTGAATCAAACCAAAAATAGGCACCAACCAATTATAGACCAAAGAATAAAGTTGTATTTTTCAGAACTCTTCATATTTTATTTAACAATGAGCAACTAACAGCTAAATGGAGTGTAACTGTACCTGAGACTTGAGAATCTCACGTTCACTTTCTAATGCACTGGAGGAAACAAGTTCCTTGGTCAAGAATAATGGCTTTGCTGCCACCACATGCATTGCCAATTCTGATCCAACCTGCTGGAGAGCTTCCAACCGGGGATTCCCATCCTCAACTTCAAGAGATACAATTCCAGCAATACGACCCAAACCTACATTAATGTTGTGAAATAGATTAGGGTCTTTACCAGTAAAAGATGACCCAGTTCAAGCAAATAGTTAGACATCATGGTATTTTCACATATAGCACTCAATGATATAAAGTCCATGTGCCTGCATCAGTCTGCCTACATGAACATAAATACTAAACCAAAGCAAATAAAGGCAGCCCTTAAAACAGTTACCTGGTTGAGGACTTGTATGGAGATAGGTGTAAAGAACACCAGGTGAAGATGTAGATATAACAAAGCCTCTTCTGAGCTTCACATTCTCACCCATCATTGCAGCTACTTCTGTAATTGCATTTTGGACAGTTGTTTCACCACTTATTTTTGGATGTTCAAGATTTAACTTCAACTCCTGATTAATATAAAATTATTCAAACACTGTTAGCAAGAAAACCTAATTTCAAATTATAGTTCCAAAGGAGTGGTGATCAAAAGACTAGCTTGCATTAGTCTCACCAGAAGTTTACCAATACAAAGTCTCAGGTTACACATTTACAAGTTATGAGATCTCCTGTGCTTTCTCTATAACATTTAATGCTGTAACATTTCTGGAAAGATTAATTAGCATTACATTATCATAAAGAACTGAAGGCCGATATTGACTCAGCAACCTTGAAGTCAAATTGTCAAAATTGACTGAGATGGGGGACATATTAAACACACAATTCTTTTGTTGTATGCCAAATGAAGACTGGAGTTGGCAAGTTTCTTAATAATGGAACTGGGTAATGTAGTCAAATTTTAATTCATAATTGGTTTCCCTGAAAAAGATCAAGGGTACACTGACACTGTAGGCAGCGCATTTGGGACATGACTGATAATTTGAATGAGGATGCACATATCATATAACACCTCTAGCTTATGCCAAGTACTATCTATTGATGAATTGAGGGAAAATTGCAACTTTGTTCCTGTTTTTTGCCAAAATACACTAGTCTCTCCCTGCATTTTTTTAAAATACATTAATTTTCCCTAATGTTTGATTCCGTTGAACTAGTATGTCCTTCTATCAATTTTTTGTAATTTTTTTCATCCATTTAATGCCTTATGAAAAGACTAAATAAAAAAAATTACTGCATTATCCTTATCTAATTAGTGTATTTTCAAAAACCCATGGACACACTAGTGTATTTTGACAAAATACAGAAAAAAAAAAAACCATTAATTTTCCATGAATTAAATCCTAACAATTGAAGCTACAACAATAATCAGTTTACGAAAAATACAAAATGCCTCACCTCCAAACGCTCAAGCTTAACGGGATGGACCCCAGAAACCTGCCGAGAAGTATTGTCAATCAGCAAAGCTTGCTTTGCTAATGTTAAAGCCTGCAAGGATAATAAGCAATTTATGATAATCTAGATATGCATAAAAGACATAGATAATCCAAAGTATAAAACTTTAAAAGTTTAATCGACTTCAAACGAAAATATCTGCTACCCACTAACCAAATGCTGAAATATTTCGTTTCTGGCAACAAAGTCAGTCTCACAGTTAAGCTCAAGAAGAACAGCTTTCCCTTCACTCTCTGCCAATGCAAGGAAACCCTCAGCAGCAGTTCTACCAGATTTTTTCTCGGCCAAAACCTTCCCCCTTTTCCTCAAATCCTTCTGGGCGTCCTCTGCATGTAAAACCCACATTAACGTAAAAAAAGAGAAACCAGAAAAACATAAAATCAAATCAAATTTCTCTGTCCATACCAATATCCCAATTGCAATCAACAAGAGCAGCCTTAACATCCTTGATGGGAGCACTCGTCCGCTCTCTCAATTGCTTAATCAGATTCATTTGCTCCGCCGCAGCAGGAGCTTGAGTACTGAACCGAGAAAACATTCCAAAACTAGATTTCCGTAGGACTTTTGCCTCTGTAAATTGAGAAACAGAAGTAGACGGAGCTTTGCGAGTCCATGTAGAATAAGATTGTCCTTGGTTACTCAACCTGCTATATAGCATCACTTGAAGTGGACGCCTTGCAGCTCTAGATAAGGCCATCTCTATAGGAATGCGAGTGTAAGATCTGTAAAGAAATCAAACAAAAACAAAGCAAATAGTCTTTCATAAAACTGAAAATTGCAAACTAAAAATGTAGGAATTCAGAGTTGAGGGCTATGAAGATGCTTAAACCCACGGGAGTTTCAATAGACAGTCCCCAGGGTTTAATGGATTTTAGAATTTTGCTTTTACTCTCTGAGTTATAATGAGAGCAGTGAGGACATGCTTGGTTAGGCCTCCGATGGTGGCCTTCCGCCGGGTTTGGGCTGAACCGGCAGTTTGAAACCGAATGATCGGCCCATCCGGGCAATATATATATATATATATAAATATATACATAGAAGTGTCTACTTTCCAACTTCGTGATAATATTGGTGAGAACTTTTCATGGTGAAAAGTCTCGAACCTGTCGTTTTCAGCAGGTTATACAGCAGGAATAGTCATTCTTATCTTGATTTACTAAATGATTGCGGTCAAATAATTTAAATTTGAGATTTCTCATTATTTACATGAACAAAAATACCAACTTAAATATCATGATAATTATATTTTTTATGCATAATGATCAAAATAAAACCAAATACATAAAAATTAAAATGAGTACATCATCGCAATAATAATAAGTCTAGCTATAATTGTTGGACGTACCTTTGGTAGCTTAACCTTGAAACTCGAAACTTGGAATAATGGAAGTAACGAAATCTGTCGGAACGAAAATAAATAAAACTCGGTTACTGCCCTAATGAATAAATATGCAGGGTTTTAATATATAAATACATATCGTGTTGAACGATTTATATTAGGATTCCTAAGCCTAATATATTAAGAAGTTTCTGAGGTATATAATTATCGTGTAATCAATTTATTTTTTCTTTATTTGAACCATATATAAGTCAAAGTATTTTTTCTTTAATACTACAATTATCTCTTTACTCTTAGATAAATGTATCACTCATCTAACCTGCGTGTCAACCTGCAACACAGCATGTCTATATTCATGTCATAAATAAGTGACTCGTTTATGACATAAACCCGTTTTAACTTTAATTCTAACTCATTTATTTTGCGAATTAGGTAAATCGTATTCACATATTGTGATATATTTTGACAATCCTAGTATGACCTACATTAAAAAAAATGCACACACATTATTAATGTATTTTTTAATAGTGATAATAATTCTAAGAGTTTAACTAATTATATTTAATTAAAAAATTAAATATTTTTTATTTTTTATTTATGATTTATAATTTATTATAAATGATCGATTATTTATTTGAAATATTAATATATTATATTTATTTAGTATAATATATTTTAAGCGTGTGAATCTTCTTTTTTTTTTCAAATCATTGTATCACGCATATTTTCCCATTGCGTGATGAAGTATTTTTTAATTTATTTTTGTATTTTTTTATTAATACATAATCAGAAAAAATAAGAAGGAATTAAATTTTTTTGAAAAAACTTTCGTTATTTTTTTATATAAAATAAAAATAAAATTAATTTTTCTCTATAAATTTATTTTTATAATTTTTCATTTTCATTTTGAAGAGAAAATTAATGGAATTCTTTTTCCTCATATTCTTTTTTTATTTTCAAATCAAATAATTTTTGCTTATTAATATTAATTTAGTTTTTCTCTCATGATACTATTTGAACGTATAAATTACTCTTTTTCTTTATAATCCGCACGATATACGGATAATATTAAATGATAAAATAATATTTTATAACTAAAATATAATTTTGAGAATATATTTTTTTATTATTTAAAATAAATAACTAGATAATTAATATTAAATTATACAATAACTATTTTTTGAGTTTAGGCCCATAAAATTAAAGTATATATGAGAAGAAAGATTTTTTTCAGGATAGGGGAATGAGCATCTGAATCTGGATCTAGGGTTGAGCAACAGTTAGATCGGGTCAAAATTCGATCCTACTTGACATACTCCAAACTTGAAATGAGAGAGAATAGCTTTACTGACTCCATTCTTTTAAAAGTTTAGACCTCACCCAAATGGCTCCTATAAATAATCGGATCAGATTATTTAGGGCCTGTTTAAACTGATTTTTAATTAAATATTTTTTTATGGTTTGATACTTTTTTTTTTTTTACATGGTTGAAAACAATTAAAATTTTTATTTGGATCATACACAATTAAAAAAGTTATCTAAAAAAATAATTATTGCTCAAATAATCATGATAAAAAATATAAAATAATAGTCAAATCATAATCAACGTCAAATATTCGTAATTGAAAAATCATAACTCAACCAAACCATAATAATCATAATCACATAAACAATAATTTTCCATCTCCAAATTATAACCAAACCATAGCAAATTAAAAAAAAATTCTAAATTAAATATTTAACATACATAATAGAAATAACAAAACATGAAAACTTAAAAGTTATATTTTTTAGTTGCTTAAGAAAAAATATATGTCATCTTCCAGAAAAACTTAATTTTGATTTGTAATTTTTAATTTTACAAGTAAAAGAAGAAAGAAAAAAAAGCGAGTCATGTGAAGAAATTAAAAAAAAAAATAATAATATTTTCATTTTTCAGGTCGGGTTAAACAATATAGTTAACCGAAGAAATTAAAAAATATATTCTCAAAATTTTAATTTTATATATATATCAAGCGCGTTTGAACTCAAGTTAAATAGAAAAATTAAATAAAGAACATGTAGAAATATATTAGAAATTTTTATTTTATGTATTAGGTATTCGAGAAAATAAGGGGGTCATATTATTTTATGACGGATCAATAAATTATTGGGTCGAGATGGATTTGAACCAATGTAAACATATTGCCCACAAATTTACGGTCCATTCCCATTAACCGTTTCAGCATCAACTCGTGAAGAATCTATTGTAGACTTATTAATAATTCATAACCAACTTCCTTTATGTAATACCCCGCCCCAGAGGAAGTCAAATCCCCAATTTTTCTTTAGACTACTGTTACTCATGTTAGAGTGTAGTCGATTTAGCTAATAGTCGATACAAATTTCATAATTGATTCGTATTTATATTATTTTGGATTTTATTAATCTCATAAAAAAGTATTAATAATTTTTTTTTTAAATTAATATTTTTGTGATAATTTTATTTATAATTATTTAAAAATTTAATTAATATTTGTATTTATGTAATACATTAAAATAAAAAGATATATTGACCTTAAATTAAAAGATATAAATACGTCACACATCATCATATATAAAATAATTATATCTATAATGTTCATTTTATATTTTAATAGTAACAACAATTAAAATTTTATCAAATATAAATAATAATCAGCTAGCTACTATCAGCCATCATTCACTAGTTATTAGCTATCAGCTGTTATGAGCTGTTGAATCAAATGAGATTCTTAAATTTATTTCAAATACCTTCAATAAATAGAAACTTTTAATTGAAAACAATAGCCTGTGCGCTAAACTATTTATATATTTTGAAATTTGCGATTTATCTTAACTGTACTATAAAATGACTTTAACCCCTCAGACACTTTAAAATGACCTTTTTGTTAAAATTGCACCTTACCTTTTAGACAATAAAAAATAATTTTTATGGGCTCAACACCTATAGCTTGAGTTAGCTAATCTAAGGAGTTGGTTAAGCAAAAAACGGTGTGTTTCATCTCTTTCGCTCATCTTCTCTCATTTCTGCATTGTCAATCATCCTCAACCTGCAGACTTCCATTTTCTCTCTCCATCAACATGGATCTTTCTCATCTCTCTTTTTTTTTTTTTTTTTTTTTGAAATTAACTAGAGCATATAAGCCATTAAAAAAAATGCGAATAGGTTGGTGATAGAGAGAGTGAGTTGATCCAAACTCTCAACCTAGCTCAAGTAGGTAGGCATAGCCACCGTTTCATTTTGAACCGAAACCGAATTGTACTGTAAATGAACAAGAGTCGAACTGAAATCGTCAATTTAAAATTTTAAACCAGAACCTTTGGTTTAAGGGCCAATTAAGATTCATGAAAATATTGAAATCTGAATCTAAACTGGCTCTGAATCAACGGTTAATCGGCAATTTCGATTCGGTTCAAACCGTAATTTTTTTGTTTTTTATTTAAAAAAGATAATCACTTAGCTTATTTTATACGGCTCTAAAATTCTAAATAATATTTTAATGTATGATACATTTTACTTAAATTTTTTTCCTTAGATTTACACTCATAAAGTTAAAAATTTTAAAAAATAAAATGGTAAAAAAAAAGTGAAATATTTAGTCTAAAATTACGTTGTTTTTAATTTTTTTTTCTTTTAAATTGTTGACATAGTTCAAAATTACATTGTTTGAAGCATTTTTTAAAATTTTCTAACAATTATTTAATTAATAAAATTCAAACAAAATAGGATGATAATTTTGTAAAATTAATTAATTTTATTCTTATATGAGTATAAACATTCTAAAATTAATTTAAAATAATTTTTTTAAATTTATTAATTTTTTCAAAAGAAAGATATAACATTAGAACCAATTTTATTTTTTTAAAAAAAATACATATATTATCATAAATCTTGATCGAAATTATACCGGAACAGGTGAAATCTGAACCAACAATTCAAGTTTAATATTTTAAAAATTTTGAACCACCCATAAATAAGCAAAAGTCATTAAGGTGATTGTCTGTCTCAACTTTGGAAATTTGCATCTCTTAGAAAAGCTCCAAACCTTGTTGTAACAACTCATTTACAAGTAACCATTAATTAGCAAAATGCAAGAAACCAATTTCTTTTCTATCGCCTTATTGAATAGAATAGGAGCCTCACGGAGCAAACCAACATTAACATAGCCAACAAGCATTGTAGTCCAAGACAACATCTCTTTATGGAATTTTATCAAACACCCTCCTACTATCACCTAAGTGCCTGATTCTACATACCCATCAATTACACAATTCCAAGAAATTATATTTGAACTTTTAATTTGTCAAACAAATGTTGAATTAATAATCTCTGCTCTCCAATCCTCAAATAACCAATCCATCAAAGAGTTACAAAAATGACATCCAAATTTAATAATCTTGCTTTCCTTCAAAAATAGCATTAAACTTGGAGTAAGCAGAAAATATAAAAATGAACGCCCAATCAATTTTGGAAAAAGAAACAGAGCAGAAGAGAGAGATGAGAGTTCCATAGATGTCACTGAGATTCTTTGATGGAGAGAGTGATAAGAGAGATTGACAAAAAAAAAAAAAAATAGAAGACAGAAGCCAAAATGAAACGACACGTTTTTGCTTGGATTAGCTAACTCAACTTATCGATGTAGGACCCATGAAAATTTTTATTTTTTATTATCTAATTTTTACCGGATTGAAGATAGGTGTAATTTTAACAAAAATGTCATTTTATAATATTTGGAGAATTAAAATTATTTTAGGGTACAATTGATATAAATTATAAAATTCAGAATATATTAGATGGTTTTGCCTGCCCCTACTCACCATCCCTAGATCCGCTAATGTTCAAATTCGTGCTTGCTCCTACTTATAAATGCCTTTTATGTGCTTAACTTTTAATATTGTAAAAATTATTTGTCTAAATAATAAGTATATATACAATCCGACAATAGATTAAATTCAAATTCTTTTTACATAATATTAAAAAAAAAAACTACTTCAAATTATCTATTTATATTATATATAAATGTGAAAATAAAAAGGTAATAAAATTTGTAATAACGCTTTTAATGAAATTTGTATCATAAAATAATATTTTTTATCAATAATCATATAATTTTATTAAAAAATAAAAACATATCAATAAACAAAATAACTCTTGAGGTAAGAAAACACAAACATAATTAAAAAACAATATAAGTATGACATCAAATTGATGCATGACAAATAACAACACAATAGCACACCAAAACATATCAAACTAAACAACTGGACCCTAAAATAAAAGAGACCGAAGAACAAAATATCTTGATTAAATCCATGTGAGGAAAGGAGACGCCGCTGAAACTCGTTTTTTAGCTAACGAATCAGCAAAATAATTTTTATTTATAGAATAAAGACAAAATGAACTTGATTGGATTGAGCTACCAATATGCGTATTTTAAAATCATATTAGATTATCAATTAGAAAATTATATTTTTATTAATTGATTGGATATAATTTATTAAAATTATTTTTTAAGTAAATACATATCCATTTCAATATTTGAAATTTATTTTTTTAAATTTATTTTTAATAAATATATATAATAATTAAAAATTAAAAATTTATATTTTATTTTTAAATACTTGATTCTTTATTATAATTTACAAGGGTTAATAAATTTAAATAAATATTTAAAATACCTATCATTCAAATCTATGTATTCTATTTTATATAACTAAAAGCATAATTCATCAAACAATTAATTGAAGATATTAATTCTAGCAGACCCTTTCCTCTTTTTATTTATTATTATTATTATTTATTTTTTTTAGCATCGGTCATCTTAACCTAATCTTAACCCGAGTTACGTTTGGAGGGTTAACCCGGTTAGTACTCGACGTGTTACGTCTCTACCATCAACCGTAAAATAAAATCTGTAGACCATTAAAAATTTTTCTTCATATTTCATGTTCCCTGCTTTTATATAATCTTTATTCTACACACTTTTAGCGTCACGCCACTGCCCTATCTCTACAAATTTCTCTCTTTGTGCCAACTAGAAAACCAGAATTTTGTCACACAGACACGGAGAGGGACACGGTTCTGCGTCCTCTTCAGGCTATTCGAGCGGGCTTTTCGGAATCCGGATCCGATCTGTTTCGTCTGGGGACTCTTCGTCGCATCTCCAGATCTATTTGAGGTAATATGCTTCTGTTTATGTATATGCCTCCCTGTTAGTTCTACGGTGTGCTTTGAAGGTTGTTTCATGGCGGAAGTGTAATTGTTTATGGCTTATTGGGATATTTGTTGTGATTGTCTTTAGAAATTTTTATGTTCCGTTTTTCCTGATCTGTTTTTATTGAATGCTTGATTTTGATCGATTTAGTGTTTGGTTATGTTTCATCCTTGCCATTTTTAGCCATTTGTGTTATGGATCCATTGCACTAAATAATTTTTTTTTGTGTATATGAATATACCATTTTTAATTTAGTTGTGATATCAATGAAATCAGTTTGATTATAAAAGGTTCATTTTATATGGATTTAATGTTTAATGTGCTTGTAGGTTAACTTAGATCCAGCACTGATTCAAAGATCTGCGTAATTTAGTGGCTTTCTCATTGATGTCAAAAATGAGGATGGCCATGGTGCACCGGGTTTCTGTTTTGGTGGTTCTTTTTTTGCACACTTGCGATGCATTTTATTTGCCTGGTAGCTATATGCACACGTATTCCACTGGTGAAAAGATACTTGCCAAAGTTAACTCTTTAACTTCTATTGAGACGGAGCTTCCCTTTAGCTACTATAGTCTCCCTTATTGCAAGCCACCTGGTGGAATTAAAAAAAGTGCTGAAAATCTTGGGGAGCTCCTTATGGGAGATCAGATTGATAACTCTCCTTACCGGTTTAGAATGAATATGAATGAGTCTGTTTTCCTTTGTACCACCCCTCCGTTGAGTGAACATGAGGTAAAGCTTTTGAAACAGAGAACACGTGATTTGTATCAAGTGAATATGATTTTGGATAATTTGCCTGCTATGAGGTACGCAAAACAAAATGGAGTAAATATTCAGTGGACTGGGTTCCCTGTTGGGTATACGCCACAGAATAGCAATGATGATTACATCATCAATCATCTCAAGTTCACTGTCTTAGTTCATGAGTATGAGGGGAGTGGGGTGGAGATCATTGGTACTGGGGAAGAAGGCATGGGTGTGATTTCTGAAGCAGACAAAAAGAAGGCATCTGGTTTTGAGATAGTTGGTTTTGAGGTTGTCCCGTGCAGTGTTAAGTATGATCCTGAAGTAATGTCAAAGCTTCATATGTATGACAATATCTCATCTGTCAATTGCCCCTTGGACCTTGACAAGTCTCAGATCATAAGGGAGCAAGAGAGAGTTTCATTCACGTACGAGGTTGAGTTTGTTAAAAGTGATATTAGATGGCCATCTCGTTGGGATGCTTATTTGAAGATGGAAGGTGCTCGTGTCCACTGGTTCTCAATCCTAAATTCTCTTATGGTGATCTTTTTCCTAGCTGGCATCGTTTTTGTCATATTCTTAAGGACTGTAAGAAGGGATTTGACTAGGTATGAGGAATTGGACAAAGAAGCTCAAGCACAGATGAATGAAGAGCTTTCAGGCTGGAAGCTCGTTGTGGGTGATGTGTTCAGAGAGCCAGAGTGCTCAAAGCTTCTCTGTGTCATGGTTGGGGATGGAGTTCAGATTACTGGAATGGCAGTTGTCACTATTGTTTTTGCAGCTCTTGGTTTCATGTCACCAGCTTCAAGAGGAATGCTACTAACAGGAATGATAATTCTTTATCTTTTCTTGGGTATTGCTGCAGGCTATGTTTCTGTACGTTTGTGGAGAACTATGAAGGGAACCGCAGAAGGGTGGAGATCAGTGTCTTGGTCGGCTGCTTGCTTCTTCCCTGGTGTCGCCTTTGTTATTCTGACAGTGCTGAATTTCATTCTGTGGGGAAGCAAGAGCACTGGCGCTATTCCCATTTCCTTATATTTTATACTTCTGGCACTCTGGTTTTGCATTTCAGTGCCACTAACACTGTTAGGAGGATTCTTTGGAACCCGAGCTGATGCAATTCAGTATCCAGTTAGAACCAACCAGATCCCAAGAGAAATTCCTGCACGCAAGTACCCATCATGGCTTCTCGTTCTTGGTGCTGGAACTCTTCCATTTGGAACCCTTTTCATTGAGTTGTTCTTCATCCTTTCCAGCATTTGGCTTGGACGGTTCTATTATGTCTTTGGTTTCTTGCTTATAGTGCTTTTGTTGTTGGTGGTTGTTTGTGCTGAAGTGTCGGTGGTTCTAACCTACATGCATCTGTGCGTGGAGGACTGGCGTTGGTGGTGGAAGGCTTTCTTTGCTTCTGGTTCAGTTGCTCTCTACGTCTTCTTATACTCCATCAATTATTTGGTTTTTGACCTCCAGAGTTTAAGCGGACCTGTATCAGCTGTACTCTATCTTGGCTACTCGCTGCTCATGGCAATTGCAATCATGTTGTCTACAGGCACCATAGGCTTCCTTATGTCTTTCTACTTTGTGCATTACCTTTTCTCATCCGTAAAGATTGACTAGAAGCATTTTGTCTTTTAACAATCAGTTGAGAAGACTCTGCTTGTACGAAGAGAAAGCCCTCTTGCTTCAGAGCTCCACAATTTTTTTTTTTATATTTCATTTGCTAAAATTCGTTATAATAGCTGATCTCTTTGTGCTGTATTAAAGACTATCAGATTACATGCTAAAATTGCATCAAGGCCTGTTATAATTTCTATGCTTTGAGTTTAGGACATAATTACCAGTTTTTGGGCTTTTTGAATTATATATTTTGGTTCATTCACTGGCTATATAGTGTTCCTCTTTTTTTTCTCTGTGGAAACGCAATTTAAATGGCATTTTCCTTAACAAACTATTCAATGCTGTCTAAATTTGTCTGTTGTAAATTTCTGCTTCCATGTTTGTCCTGTTATTTTTCTTACAAACCTGTGAATGGAGCTTCACAGGGCACTTTTAATCTTTAAGTCAAACTCAAAATTTGAACATGACTTGGACTTGCTTTACAATTTAAAAAAAAAAAAAAAAAAAAAAAAAATTCATGGTTCATGTTTGGGTTTTGCTCGAGCTCAAGCTTGTTCTTTAATTATTGAGTTCGCTCAACCTTGGGTTGGAGATTGAGAAGTTGAACAAAATAAGCAAATACCCAATTCAAATTAATTATTCAAAAATTTCAGAATTTAACCGTTAATGAAAAACTCAAATGCCTATATCTGCAAAACACTTTGAAAAATGACCAAATAATCTGGAATCAGCCAATAAAAAGTCCATTGTATTAGGTAGTATATAAAATTTGTATTATATGAGCTCCCTTTTACGACAGAAGAGTCATTAGCCAATACAGGCTCACTAACCAATAGAATGGAGTGATTGATTATGAAAACATAACTATCCACTTCATGAAGAAGAAATATATATATATATATATATATATATATATATATATATATATATATATATGCTGATTATGATATAAGTTAAAAACTTTTAATTATCAACACCTTCCCATAGTCTTATTGCTTGTCATAGTGACCTTTTATGTTCCAATTGAATCTCCAATTATATAATAATTCATTATATTTAGATATAATTTGAATCTATGAAACATAAATAAAATTTATAAACAGTGAAAAATAATTATTCCATTCCATCAGACAACAAGACTTAATTACTTCTAGCATATATATAGTTAAGGGTTCAAATCGAGCTTTTCTCTTGCTCTCCCTTTTAAGTCCTCACCCAAAATAGATAAATCACTTGTTTATCACAATTTTTGTTCCATGATGCAAATAATTTCTACTGAAGTTTTTCTCTAATTGTAATCCTGCGGACTAACTATTTTCGGGAAATAATCACAGAGTCAGATTAATTGTAGACAATGCAAAAGTAAATTCAGGCTAGCACACAGAAACTGTTGAATGTATTACATACGCATTCAAGTGCAATACACAGACTGACTGCTGAAGTTTCATCCACAGGGACAACTTCTGGTCTGCCTTTGTTTTGCTTATACAGAAAACATAAGCTAACTCAAGATCACTGCTGAAGGAAAAGATAGACAGGGTAGCCTCTTTTCCAACCTCAACCTGCATCGATTGATTCTGTTGTGTAATTTTGAGGTCCTGGCAACTCCAATGGTGCTTCTAACCCTAGCATCACAATTCAGATAGGCTGCTACAGGGTTATCTAATGCCCGCAGCCTTTTACCAGCACCTTCTCGGAGTCCATTGAAATCCTCCTGATATGTATTTGTTCGTTACCTGATCGAAGGGAAGTGATCTTCAGAAAAAGATGCAATCAGAGGTAGATAACTATGATGTTGGACTTGACTACAAGTATTTGCTCTGATTGTCTCCAGTGAATTATATGCATTGCATGTATTTATCTGGTTTTGGTAGAAAGCTTGCATTGTTTCCATTGTTCCTATACTAGTGCATTCTTGCTCAGAGTAACTTGCATTGCCTATAGTTGCACCCCGAAAATAGTGATTAGAAAACAACCTAGTTGCATTCTCTACTGCAAGTTCCAAGTAACTACTTTGTGCTGCCTCAAGCCTTAGAACAATCTTCTCAGACTGCACAAGGATGAAAATAATGAACTATTCAAGTTCCTTTGCAGATTCAATTGATATAACTGAATTCGATTTTCTTCAGATATGAAGGGCTGAAAATCTTCTGACAAATTAACCAGTGTGTTTTAAATCCCTCTTCTGATAATCAACAAGCAACCATTTAATTTTCCAGACTTAGGAGTCCCAACTAATTAGTCAAACCTAATACATAACGGTTAACTGAAGCCTAATTATTGAGAAAACATATTCCCTAAATTAAAATAAACCAAAAAATTATTCTTATATTTAGGAAAAAAATTAAGCTTACCGCCGTTTGCATAAAAAGACCACCTCCAATATTCTCATTAGCTTTTGCTTTGCCTTTGGCATCAGTGTATGCGGAACTGCAGCATCCAAAACACATGGTTGCAGCTGTTAGCTTCGTCATAACTCCAAAATAAAAATCTCCAGTACCATTATAAAATTAATCTACATAAATGATTTATCTTACCTATTTGCTTGGGATGGTGAAAAGCTCACAGGCTTGCTTGAGCTTACTGCGGCTCGAGATTTTGAGGAAGTTTTACCTAGCGGCATTTAAAACAAAAGGCAAGGTCTAAAATGAAACACACTGCTGTAAATTTAAATATCAGCATATCTAGAAAAATAATCAAAGCAAACAGGTTTAAATAGCTTCAGTTCACCCAACAAAGTACCATGCCTTTCTGTATTTTAAGTTTCCAGTAATTTCAATAATCCCTCGTACATTTAACAGAATTCAAAGAACATTTATTCATGTTAGTATGTTACAGCTTTTCTTCTGTGCCAGAGGAACATAATTTAAATGTTTTCCCTTTTATCGTTTACACAGAAGAAGCATAATCGAACAATGCCACAGGAAAGTTCATTCTACTGAGGCAAAAAGGAAGTCATATGAAAACTTTTCTAATACCAAGTAGGAGTTATTAAAAATAAAAGAAAAAGGGCTTGGAAGGATGTAGTTGCACTTGCTGATACTGCCTAGAAGTTATACATGGTTGGAAGGAATCCAACATAACTGAAGATTTTTGAAGGAAAATAGTTTATTATTGTCGTTCACACTATCTCTATACAATTCTATTCTATATATACACAAAGAATGATTCTAATATGATAATAATCTAAATAGGAAACAAACTTAAACTAGAAAAAATAATATTCTATAAATCTCTACACTCCCCCTCAAGTTGGTGTAAATATATTACACATGCCCAACTTGCAAACCAAAGGATGAAACAACTTGCTACTCAAGTCTTTCGTGAAAACATCAGCTAGTTGTTCTTTTGAAGCTACATAGAAAATTTTAATGGAACCTTCAACTATCTTTTCCTTTATAAAATGACGATCAATCTCTATGTGTTAGTTCGATCATGATGACTGCTTTACTATCACAAAACAAAAATGTATCTGCTGTTTCAAACAATTTTAATTCTTTCATCACTCTACACAACCATAGTAGTTCACAAACTCCTTGTGCCATGACTCTATACTCAGCTTCTGCACTGGACCTAGCAATCACAGTCTGTTTCTTGCTTCTCCAAGTGACCAAGCTTCCACCAAGAAAAACACAATAACCTGAGGTCGATCTCCTATCATCAAGGGAACCGGCCCAATTTGCATTTGTATAGCCTTCTATTTTCAAATGACCATGTTTGGAAAATAACAACTCTCTACCTGGAGCTAATTTCAAATATCTCAAAATTCGATGCACAGCTTCTAAGTGAGATTCCTGAGGATCATGCATATACTGACTTACTAGACTAACAGCATAAGCAATATCTGCTCTAGTATGAGAAAGATAAATTAGTCTTCCAACCAATCTCTGATATCTGCCTACATCGACTGGACTTCCCACTCCAGCTTGAAGCTTGTGATTAGTTTAAATGGATGATTCTGCAGGCTTACATCCCAACATACCAGTTTCTTTAAGGAGATCAATAATATACTTTCTTTGAGAAATGAAAATTTCTTTTTCAGATCTAGCAACTTCAATTCTAAGAAAATATCTCAACTTGCCCAAATCCTTAATCTCAAACTCCTTGACTAACAAATTTTGTCAAATGAGTCATTTCTTCTTTATTATTCTCTGTCACCACTATATCATCAACATAAACAATAAGTAACGTGATCTTACCTTCATGATGTTTAATGAACAAGGTATGATCAGCATCACTCTGAATGTACCCATAAAAAAGCATGGCTCTACTACACCTTTCAAACCATGTTTTTAGTGATTGTTTCAGCCCATATAATGACTTCTTCAACTTGCACACTTTTCCTATAATCTTGTCATCAACAAATCCTGGAGGGATCTCCATATACACCTCTTCTCTCAAATCTCCATATAGAAAGACATTTTTAACATCAAATTGATGTAGCTTCCAGTCAAGGTTGGCTGCACAAGACAATAAGATTCTGATAGTGTTCATCTTGGCTATGGGGCAAATATTTCCTGGTAATCAATTCCATAGGTCTGACTGAATCCTCTAGCAACCAATCTAGCCTTGTACCTCTCAATTGAACCATCTACCCTATGTTTAACCGTGAACACCTATTTACATCCAACTGGTTTCTTCCCTGGTGGTGAAATTACAAGATCCCATGTCTCGTTTTTTGCCAAAGCTCTCATCTCCTCAACCATTGCAGCCTTTTATTTTGAGTCCTGTAATGCCTCTTGCCAATCCTGCAGTATCGAAACAGAAAAAACAGACAAAACAAAGGCTCTATAGGAAGGAGCCATAGCATTTTAGGAGATAAAATGAGAGATAGGATGTTTAGTGTATGTTCTAACTCCTTTTCTAAGAGCGATAGGAATATCAAGGTCATTGTCAGAAGGGCTAGAATCAAGATTAGAAACATAATCAACAGGGATTAAAGAAGACTCACCAGGTTCTTGTGCTTTTGTATTTTCAAAGACTGAAATTGGAGAGGACAGTTGATCAGAGGTCTCATGCTCGATGGTTGCATCTGTATTAGTCCGCCGAGTGTAGGTTTTCAAATCAGGTCTATCCAATCTCCTTAGAGTTTGGGTGGTTGGTCTCTCTTATTGCCTATCTCTATTGGAATCTCCCATTGGAAAGGAATGTCATCTATCACTTCTTCCTTTTGATATTTCTCCCCCTGAAGAGGTGACTGGACAGAAAAATAAGGCTCAAACTCTCTAAAGGTAACATCCATACTCACAAAATATTTCCTAAGGGGAGGATAATAACACTTGATCCTTTTTGAGTAGTAGTGTAACCAACAAACATACACTTCAAGGCTCTAGGATCTAATTTGCTTGGACCATTCTGATGAACAAAACAAACATAACCAAAGACTTTAAGAGGCACAACATAAGAATTTTTTCCTTGAAGAACCTCTAATGGAGTTTTAAAATTCAAAATACGAAGAGGCGTACGATTGATAAGGTAAGTAGCAGTTAAAATAGCATCCCCAATATGGTTTGAAAAGATTTATAGTGAACATAAGTGACTTAGCTACTTCTAATAAATGCCTATTTTTCCTTTCAGCTACTCCATATTGAGCACTAGTATTGACACAACTAGTTTGATGTATGATACCATTAGAATCTAAATAGGTACGAAAAATTATATTCATGTATTCAGTACCATTATCAGTTCTTAGAATTTTAACATGCGCATCAAATTGGGTGCAAATCATTTTATGAAAGTTTTGAAAACATGAAAAAATTTCATTTTTTATTTTCATCAAATAAACCCAAGTCAATCTAGTGCAACAATCAATAAAGGTCACAAACCATCTATATCTAGAAAGAGAAACAATTTTAGTAGGACCCCATACATCAGAGTGAATAGTAGCAAAAGGAACCAAACTTTTATTATTAAGTGGAAGATAAGAATACCTAGTGTGTTTGGCAAGTTCACAAGCATCACATACTAAAGAATTCAAATTACACTTAGTAACTAAAGTGGAAAACAAACGTCCTAAAGCAGAAAAAGAGAGATGGCCTAATCTCCTATGCCGTTGAACAACTTCATAAGAAGGATTTCTAGAAGTTCCTAACAAGGCTTGACTGGTACCCGGATTTGAAAGCTAACAAACGTCATCCAACAGATACAGTTCATTGCGCAAGCTACCACTGCCAATCGTTCTCTCCGTGTTCAGTCCCTGAAAAACACAATGAGTAGGGTAAAAGGTTACTTTGCAATTAAACGCTTACGTGATTAAGCTAACAGATAACAGATTAATGGAAAATTGAGGAACATGTAGAACAGGAGAGAGTTTGATATTGGAAGTACAATCAATAGAACCTATGCCAAAAATTGGAACAAAAAAGTGAACCGCAATACGAATTTTTTCAGTGCCTTGATATTTAGAACATGTGAGGAAATGGTTTATAAAGCATGTTGTATGTTTATTTGTTCCTGAATCTGTCACCCAAGAGGGTTTTGCAATTTTCGCAAGAGACATAAGAAAAGCATTACCTGAATCAACAAAATTAGAAGCTACAGCAGATGAGGAAAATTTAAGCTGTTACAACAACTGTTTCAAGGACTGAATTTCTCTATCAGAAAAGCTACCAGCAGTAGATGGTTTCTCAGACAAAACTCCACTATCAGATACGTGTGCTTGTGGTCTAGATGAACTGACTTGCTTCCCTCCACACCCTCTAGTTGGGCATCCATTTAACTTCTAGCAGAATTCCTTAGTGTGTCGATTCTTCCCACAATAGTCACAAAACAAATGATTTCTATCCGAAAAACCTCACTTTGCAACTTTTATTTGTTCTTTTGCTGAATTTGCAATCAACCGTGCTTTATCCAATATAGGTCTGTAAACCATAGCACTTCTAGTTTCCTCTTGTTGTACAAATGAGTATGTTTGTCGCAATGATGGAAAAGGATCCCGTCCAAGTACTTGGACTCGAATCTGATCATACTCATTATTTAGGCCAGCCAAAAAATCATACACTCGTTCTACCTCAATCAACTTCTGAACCTGAGTCACATTATTAGCACATTTTGCTTGAAATTCTTGATAATAGTCCAATTTCTACCATAACCGACTAAGTTCAGCAAAATACTGGGTGATAGTCAGATCACCCTGCTTGGTTTCATGGACTTTCTGTCGCAGTTCATGCCTCTGAGCATAGTTTTCAGCTTGCGAATAAGTCTGTGAAGCAGCATCCCATATTTTCTTAACTGTATCAAGCAATAAATATCCCCATGAAATGGAAGACTGCATAGAATTTATTAGCCAAGACATAATAAGGGAGTTTTCTAATTTCCACTTATTATAACCTGGATTTGTAGAAACTGGTTTTGGTGCTCTACCATCAAGATATCCCTGCAAACCTCTAGCCTCAATAAATAGCAAACAAGAATGAGACCACGTCAAGTAATTCGTGCCATCTAATTTGACTGGGCTGATCTAAAGTAAAGGATTCTTCGAGTGAAAAATCACGTCTACCTTTTTTCCGTCACCCATTACTGTCAATCTAAACAATTCAATAGCCGATTCAAAGGGAATTGCAGAACTAGAAAAACGCAGACACGGCAATAGTGTGATATACAAAGAAACTATCACAAAAAATCAAAAACTTGACTGAGTGTCTAGTGGGTCAGAATCGCAGCACCAAAACGAAGCCACAGGAGCAAGATTCGTCGACAGAGGTCACCGGAAAACTGCCATACCAGCCGGCGCCTGAGGAGAGGCCAAAACCTTCTGGCAGCGCGTGTACACACATGCGTGACCGGACGGCGATGGGGTCGAGTGGGGACGGCCGATCGGCAACTGTTCCTCCTTCTGAGGTGGGCGGTGACGTTCAACTACCTCCCCTGGCAGCAGCGCTTGCAACTCAGCCTTGTTGCTGAAAAACCCTAGGCCGAAAAAACGCGGCTGGGCTCTGATACCATGAAGATTTTTGAAAGAAAGTAGTTTATTGTTGTCATTCAGACTATCTCTATACAATTCTATTCTATATATACACAAATAATGATTCTAACATGGTAATAATCTAAATAGGAAACAAACTTAAACTAGAAAAGATAATATTCTACAAATCTCTACAATAACAATTGAACAGATATTTTTCTGGACATTTCACCACTAAAACTGACCTAAGAGAACATGTATGTATTTAGTTCTTTCCTATTTCATAATTCAAATTTCAGTTCATGGAATGATGTGAAAACTTAAGTCCTTCCGGAAAAATATACGCACGTGGCTTTTTTTTTGGCTTTTTTTTTTAATTCTTGGTAGAGTTACTTCCCTGCATGTCCATCTGAATTCTTTAACTTTTAAGGTTCTTTCATTCCCTTTCCTTCCTTCCCCTTTATCCCAGACATTCACATGCATAAACCAAGACACATACTTATCTAATTTTTTCCAATTGTCAAAATAGTATGCAATTACCAACTTTAGATCTGTATGGTACAACTTCTTAATTCCTTTAGCTTTTTATTACTTTCATCTTTAATGGCCCAAACATGTTACATCACTATTTTCCTTTTTGATCTTTAAGAATAAAGCTTGAGCATTAGGTCATAGAGAATAAAATATGTTTACACAAGAACTTCATGCCCTAATTGATCTCAGATTATGTCAGATATAAAGAATAGGGAAAAAAAATTTCAGCATGCATAAACAACAGTGAAGGGGGGTAAGGTCTTATGCCGCTGAACCAATTTTAGTTATTTTTGTTCATCTACGCAAGTGTCCTGCTATTGAGTTGAACTATACAAATTCTGAGCACAATAAGTAAATTAACAGGTACTTCAGTACATAAAAGAGATATTCGAAGGGATAGTTAAAACATAAAAAGTTGGTCATACTACATTCAGAATCTGTGTCGAACTATACACATACACTTATCAAATATTGCCTACGCCACTTTGACATTTGATTATGTACACACTCTCTTTTTCCTCTTGTCAACAAATGGAGCAGTAAAGTGGGTATTAAACTACTGAACTCAGGTTTAGTTATTCAATTTAGCAATTATGAAATATATATAGAATAAAAATTACAACATAATTTCATTGGGATTGTCTACGTCTTCCAAATTCAAGCTAGATTTGAAAGATAGAAAAGTTTACCTTTTCTCCACTTAAAATCATAGCTTTAAGAAGGAAGCAAGCCCATACCTATACTTTCTATGTACTTGCAGAATCCGTTCTATGGAAATCATTGTTTTCCCTTTTGTATTCCTTTTAATATTTATGTGCATTTCTATTATTTGTTTATTACTCCTAATCAGTAAGCCATCCTTTTCTACAGCTTCCACGGATTGAAGAAGTTCTCCATTAACCTTTTAGTTATTATAGGGAGAAAGAGAAATAAAAACGATTCTATTTTTTAATTTCCTTCAGAATATGTGGTATAGCTGTCAAATCCTCTACTTTCTTATTCTTTATCAATTGACAAACTTGGGTTTTCAGATATAAGACCAATCCTTGAACTTAATTTGAGAACTCACCACGTTTCACTCTGCCAGGCCACTCCTTCACTGAATGACGGCCTTGCCTGTATTTCTACAACATATTACATACCAATAAAGTCAGTACAGTAAAATGTTGGTTTCCCATTTGTTATGATATGTTAACTACTCATATAGCTTCTAAAATGGAAACATTCAATTCAAGTTGTTGAAATATACCTGGAGGTGGCTCTTCACATGGTAAAGAGTTAAACCATCAACGTCCATCATGAACTGAATAGCCTTTGGAGTTGCTTCTGCAAATATATGTTAAAAGTCATAACATTAAATGCTTGATTTCCTAAAGTAGCACATATATAACAACTGATACAAGATGCACAAAGATATCCAAGTCAAATCACTTGAAACAACATTATGATATGATCATTAGACAGATAATATATCTTTCTTGATTAGAAATATTAGACAGTCAATATTTGCTATAAAGGAATAACGTAATACCACAGGTCAACAACTGAAACAGAAAGCGAAAATAAAAAATTTCATTGCAGATGATGCATGGGAAGGAGATCATGGCAAAATAAATGAAACAAAAAGACCAATGATGAGAAATATATACTTCATAACTTAGATTAGAAGTCATGAAACGACAATCACTCTTACCATATTAACACTGTAAAAGTTATCCTAACTTGGTTTTCCAATAGCAGATGAGAAAACTGCAATGAAATAGGATTTCACCTTGCCTTGATACGTTACCACTTTTAAGTCCATTGTGACTTAGCATGACTGGGCCTAACCAAACATTATACGAATCACAAAATTCTCCCAAATTGCTAGAAGATAGGCTCACAAAATGCTAATAATGTCTTCTTTTACTATTTTGATGATATTCTACCACGAACTTCATTCATTGCAAGTTTCACTTTCAAAATGTGTAAGTAATTGATGCAGCATTTTTTATGATATTCAACTCACAAGGGCTCAATAGTGGTCTGGCCAATTTTACTGCCTCCTATTAGTTATTTATTTTCTAATTACATTCACTCATTTTATTGCTGAACTGCACCTAAATTCACCATGGCAGTAAGACAGTGTTAGGAACTGTAATTCATTATGGAAGGACATGCCAGTTAAAATTATATGCTTAAAACTGTAATTCTGAACGGAAGCTTAGTGCATTGCATAACAAAATGACCTCACTGCTTCATAAACAAAATTTAGTACAAAATTGGAAGACAGTGTTAGGAACTCTTAAGTCCACATGACACATGCATTTGGACCAAGAACATTAATTTGATAATGAACTGCTGCAACACAAAAAAAACTACTACTATATGTGAATAAAGCTCATGCATGTGCCTGATGACTAGAGTTGACAAGAATCAAAATGAAAAGGAGCAAGTCAACAATAAAAATAGAAAGTTGTCGTTAACATGGTCAAAAATATGTTTTAGGTTTTTCTATCCAATATGGAAACTACTGTTACAAGATCATATACATTCAGGTTTTTCCCATTCAAATCAGATATAGCATCATCTTCAACAGCACTTAAAAACGTGTGCAGCACAATACGTACCGATAAATACATGATAAGCATCCAACAAACACCTTTCTGAATAACAAAGTTCTCATCATGCACAGTGATTAAAAATGAAAAGACATACATTAGAAGCCAACAAACTCACTCTACGTACATGGCAAAGAATGATTCATGAAATGTAAAATAGCAGAAATATAAGAAAATTCAAAATTCACAAATGAAGATCCAGAATTGTAAAACAATCCATTTAACAAATCCAACAAAGATTTTATAAGCAGCCACCAAAAACTAGCAATTATTGATAACCATTACATAGAAATATGCAGCTCTTCAAGAAAGAGAAAACTGCCACTGAAACTAAACTCGCAACTGTTTTGCTTGTTTAATAGGAAAAAAAAAAGCTCAAAGAAACCACATGTCAGGACTGTGATATTATTGAAAAAGAGGCAAAAGCTACCTCGATGTATTGCTAAACCTGGACATTGTTTCAAGAAAAACAACAGTAAATTAATAAAACTCAAACTGAGAGGACATGGAACTAGGAGGATGTGAGAGAAAATATAACTACAAAATTTGTTGCAAGACATCACTCAAAATGACAAATTAAAAGGTAATAATAATTAATAATATCAATCAAGTCTAATTGAATAAAAAAAAACCCAAACTGGGAGGACAAAAATCACCTGCATGCTCGTTAAAGGATAAGAAAAGAGAATAAATGAGGAAGAATTGCTAGGTGAGCAAGAGCAACTCCATAAAAGTAAACAATTCTAGGCAAAATTATTATATCTTTCAGCTGATAGCTAGATATGGAATCTAGCAGTACAAATCTATATAACTAACATACAGTATGATTTTAATGTTCATATTGAATAGGATATATGGAAAGATGACAACCATAGTGCTGCATGCAATTATTTTTGAAAAACCAATGATGCAAAAAGAAATCAAACTTTTGACAATAAAAAGACATTACAGAAGGAGAATTGTTGAAACAAAGTCAATAAATAAGCGAATTGTACCGGAAGTGCATGCGACGGAGAATTCGAAAATTGATTAGAAAATTTTATCTTGGCAACCTCAAATCTAGATACAAAAACATACTGAATCCAATAAAACAAGATCCAGAACAAGTCACCTTTGCACATAAAAAAAACCATGCAGCTTGAAATTACAGTTGATTAACACATGTTTAAGAAAAATGAACAATCTTTTTAGCTTAAAATATTTTTAAAAAATCCTGAAAATTAAATGTCATACTCAGAAATGGATTCTTCATCACTTGCTTAACATTCTGCAATAACTTTGTTACAAAGGAGGGAAAGAAATCTTTGTTCTCGAAAGTTAAGGAGATCAATTGAACTAATAACCAAATCATTCATCGAATCAAATGAATGATAAACAAAGAAAGAAATGAATAAAAATATTAAAAGTTGTACTAACTTCTTGGTCCACCAAGATGTCTGACAGCTCTAACAAAGCAATTATGAAGTTCTGGAGTCCATCGAAGACGAGGTTTTGTATCAGAACTGAAAATAACAGAAGGTTGAGGAAAAAACAAGTCAAGCTCTTCCTCATCCCTCACCATCTCGTTATCACCTTCCTCAGGTGAAACAAGATAGGCATTAACTATGTTGAAATCATTTGGAGTTTCCTCATTCTCAACAACCACCACCACCTCCCTTTCCTCAAATGGAACAACATGATCATTAAGCAAGTTAGGGTTAGGGTCAGGGTTAGGGTTAGGATCAGGGGCAAGGGTTTCTTGGAGTGCAAGAAAAGCATCATCAAGGTCCCATTCATCAAATAGTGGAACAAGCTCAACATCAGAGTCATATTCAAGTTGGGGTTGAAGCTCAAACTCATTAGCGTACTCAAATTGAGCTAAATTATAATGTAATCCTCCATTTTCAATTTCAAAATCATCTATATGCTGGTGAGTGTTTGTAGGGACATCCCCAACTCCGTCTAATCCTTGAAACACCTCCATTCCTAAACCTCTCTGTTCCTCGCTACTCAACGAGCACAAATTATTGCTTCTATATCATGCATATCATCAACCCATAACCAAGACTGTGAAAAATTACTGAAACCAGACAACCAGACAGACTGCCACAAAGGGACCCATCCAAAAATTTTTCATGGGGTCCATCAATTTGAACAATAGCAAAAAAATTAACACCCATTGAATAAAATCAAGCAAAATGCCAAGAACAGGTTCAACGGCCTTTTTGTAAGCATTAAAGAATGAAAGTAAGATTTGTACACTAAGGAATTAACATCACGAGGAAATGAAACCGATGGAGAGGGGGTGAAGAGAACCACTAGACTCACCTGAGAGCGACAATTGAGAGTGTAAAAAGACATTGCCTTAACAGCGTACGGGAAGCTGATGTGGGATTTCGCAATTGGTGTTAATTCCGCTTTGGGTTGTCACTGAAAGAGAGCGAGTCTCTGTTCTGTTCTACTTATGGCATGTTCTGCTGCATGCAAGGAAACGTGTAAGGGCTCTTTTTTTTACTATGTTTGTCTCTAGTGTTAATGGTGAGGTGGGTTTTTGAGGATTTCGAGGTAGATAGATGTTTGTACTGAATGCACTTGCCATTGTTGGAAAATGTGAAATAATCCAATCTGGGTTTCTTCTTTTGATTTTGATGTTCCTTCTCTCAAGAATAGACCTTTCTCCTCTGTTCTTATTCCTTCCTAATTAGTTCATTGCACTTTGTCCGCACGTGAGAAAATGAAATACACTACTAAAATACCCAAAATAAATAAATAAATAGATATACTTCGTAGTTTTCGGTTAATATATATATTTTTATACAGTAACGTAACCCTTCAATTTCCTTTTGAATAATTTTTTTTTACTAACTCTCATCAAACAAACAGAGATGCAAACTAAACCATATGATATTAATAATTTCAATATTTATATTTAAACAAGATTCAAAGATGATATACATCATAAAAAAAACTTAAATTGATCCATAATTAAATTAAAAAAAAATAAAAAGTGATGTCTGTATATAAAATATATGAATATATCACTTTCTTCTCAAAATTACTATAATTTTATAAAAAGTATATTATGTCTCAGTATCATCTCTCTATTTATTCACTTAGTTACATTTTAAAGAAAATAAATTTCAACATCTTTTGCATTTGGAAAAAATTTTAAATCAAAGGTATTATGGTCAAAACAAAAAATAAAGTAATTTTTGGAGTTAATTTCACTAAAAGACTCTTAACTATACGAGTAATTACTTAATCTAAAAGACTCTTTAATCATATGAGTAAACATTTAATGATTATCAATCTTAATTTGTAATTTAAAAATATCTAATTTTAATAAAAAATACTTTTCAACATAATTGAATTTTTTTTATTGACCAAAATGACACGTATTTAAACAGGTGGCTATTTTAAAATGTAAATTCATTTAAACGATTACTCCATCCTCCACCTCAGCACACCCTCATCCTCTCTCTCTCACTTTCTGCAGCTCCTTTTTCTCTCTTTCAGAATTTAATTCTCTCATTCTTTTTCTCTTCACTCTCACCTACTCCCTTCCACTCACTGCCATGACCGTTAACACTGTTATAGCCACCATTGCCATTGTTACCTGAAAATGTATGCTAACTTCACAAGAAAATAGGTGCTCAAATCACTAACCGCTTCGCGAGCGTTCTTCAAGCAGGCTCCTAATCTCGAAATCATCATCGCCTCTGTTAATGCTTCCATCAGAAAATATTAAAACCAAAGAAGATAAAATCACCGCCGAAAAATACCATAAGCAGGTGAATTTCCAGTTCTTTAGTGTCGCAGAAAATAAATTTATGCAGATTATAAACTGCAATATTTTTGTACTAAACTCAAACCCATTTACAACAAAAACAATCGAATCCAAGCTTTGAATAAATATTTATCAAGATCCTGAAACAAACACATCCAAATCAAAACCAATTTTCCTCTTGGAGATAGCAGCCGAAAATAAAATTTCAGATCTCATTACCTGAGATCTCTATTAAAGGATGGTTTTTTTCCGACTTTTTGGACGTTTTAAGATCTCGTTCCTTGAGAACAATAGTAGCTGCACGATAACTCTCGGTGCAGTAGTGATAATAAATCAGGTCTCTTCGATCTCCTCTGTATCGCCAACTTGGTAATTCAATTTTTTTTTTTTCTTTTGAAGCTGGATAATAAGTTGAAGATGGATAGGTTGAAGAAAGAGAAAATGGAGTTGTAGAAGGAGAGAGAGAGAGAGAGCGAGACGGTGAGGGTGAAGATCGGCGCTGAGGTGGAGGGTAAAATCATTTTTTAAATGAATTTTCATTCGAAAAGAAAGCCACGTCTTTAATCAAAGGTTCTTTTATCTTTTCATTACTGGCCTACAGATGTAAAAATGTAAAAACAAAAACTAAAAAAAAAAAACTAATAAAGGTGCATGGGTAAGAAATACGTCCAATTACACATCTTACACTTTAACCACAATAAATAGATATTTTATTTTATTTAATAATAATAATAAATATTTTATCTTATACTTTAAACTTTCACGTACGATATTCAAATTATATTAATATATTTTTTTAATTTTTATTCGTATTTATTAAATATAATTTATTTTTATATTTATATTTATCATATATTTTTAAAAAGTTAATGAATTTTAATTATTTTTTTAATCTTTATAAAAGGAGCAAATTTTAATTATTTTTTAAAGAGCAATGTTATTTATTAAAATGGATTTTAAAAGTCTTATGATATAAACTTTTAGCGATAGAAAAAGAGGTGAAAGCGTCAAAAATACAAAAAGGTCTTTATAATAAGAACAAAAATGATAATAAATAACGAGAAATAAAAAACAATAAGAATAAATCAATAATAATGTCAAACTAGCCGTTACCTTTGATTTGTTTAAACAAAAACCCAAAACCCGGTTAACGCTCTCCTCTTCAAAAGTCTCTCTCTGTGCTTCAGTGCTCATATCTCTCTTGTCATTAGCTTTCTCATCGATTTCTTTCCATTTCCTCTTTGAATCAAGCGCCCTCTCTCTCTCTCTCTCTCTCTCTCCAAATCCCAGTTAAGAAAATGTTCACTGAAGGTTTAGATGAAAGCTCAATCAACTGGATCAAACAGGTTCTAATCTTTCTTTTTCATATATATATATATATATATATATATTAATTTTCTGTTTCAGATTATAAATTTAGCTTAATATGGGTGCAATTTTTACTTTATTTGAGCTAATTTTCATTTTTTATGCATTGATTTATATGCAAGTTACTTCATGTGCCTACAGGGATCAGATATACCAGAACCCCGTATTAGATCTCCTTTATCTCCATTAACGGAGAAGCAATCTCCTCGCGATCAATTTCCAAAATCTCCAAGAGACCCACTTCCAAAATCTCCACTTTTATACAATACTAATAGTTTTAGCTCTACCCATTTTTTACCTCCTCTTAAATTCCATTCTGCATTGTTAACACCTCGCAGCATAGTAGTCCCGTGCGCAGACGACGATGACAACGAGAGCGTTGCGTCCGTTTCTGATTATGTGGGTGGGAATTACTTCGAGGAGGAGGAAGACGACGCGGGTATTACCGACACTGACTATTTGGAGAAGCCATTTGTGCAAAGCTACGAGGAGGAAGAGATATATGGGAACATGCCTAAAACGAAGTTGAATAGAGGTTTGTTGAAAGAAGATCTGAAAATTGAAGTTCCCAGTAATTTTAGAAGGTTCACCACAGATGGCGAACTGGTTAACAGAAAAACTGTCTTTAAGAATTTGATCCCTGGTAGTGGAAGTTGCCCACTGGGAGAGAAAGTCCAGTTACACAGTCCACCAGCCACGTTTGATGTAAGTTTTAAAAGAGTTCAACTGGTAATTATTTTTTATTTTATTGTAGAGTAGTTGTAGCATTTGATATAAATTTTCTGTTGGTAGTAATATGGAAATATTCTGTGGGTTTGTGTTGGTTTGTTCAATTTTGTGGTATTGATGTTTGTGTGTTTGTAGGGTACTTCTTCTGGTAACCAAATAGGCTTGATTAAAGAGGTTGGAGATTTGGGAATTCCAAGTGCACCTCCAATTATGGTAACTGGGAGAGAAGAAACTGTTATTGGGGTTTGCAAGTTAGAAGAAACAGATACTTTTGATGGAAACAAAGAAGGTCTAGTTGATAGAAGTTCAGAATCTATGCATACCACTGAATTTGTTGAAAGGTATTGAATCTTAGATAATTAGGTAGTTCAACACTTCATACTTCGTTGTTATTTATTTAATTATGTTACTTCTTTTTTGGTTATACAAAATTACAAATTAGAGTTAGAGTTTGCTGAAAATTTTGTCACACAGAAATGGGACCATGCAAAGAGAAAAAGAAGAAACCATGCCTTATTGGGAGACAAGCTCATTGGATCATTCAACATATTATAAAACGAGGTATGATTCAAGCAAATTATTTGTGCTTCTAATTGATAGTAGTAATAATGCGAGTCATTTTAGTGTGGTTTCACTTGCCTATTTACTATGTGCATTACATGGATGGACCCTTTGAATATAGTGAATGGTAGAAGCATGATAACACATCAATCAGGTCATACATTCTGGAATTGTGAATTGAAGTTGTTATTACTATTTCCAGACGCTCAATGTAAATTTGTCTGAGGTGCATTATGGATGTTCATTTAAAGAAATATTGTCAATATGTTTAGCCTATTTACCACGTGCCTTACATGGATGGACCCTTTGATATGGTGAATGGTAGAACCAGGATAAAGGATTACTCCAGTCATGAATTCTGGAATTATGAATTGAAGCTGTTATTACTGTTTTCAGATACTCAACGTAGATAGCTGAGGTGCATTATGGATGTTTATTTAAAGAAATATTGTCAATTTGTTATTGCCTATTTACTGTGTGCATTGCATGGACAGATCCTTTAAAATAGTGGTAGAAGCAGGATACCACATTGCTCTGGTCATGAATTCTAGAGTTGTGATCTGAAGCTGTTGTTATTTTTTTCAGATACTCAATGTATAAATGTTTGAGGCGCACCATGAATGTTCATTTAAAGAAATATTGTCAATTTGTTATCTCCTATTCACTACGTGCATTCCATGGATAAACCCTTTAAAATAGTGAATGGTAGATTGAGGATACCGCATTACTCTGATCATGAATTCTGGAATTAAGAATTGAAGCTGTAATTACTGTTTCCAAAGACTCAATGTAACTTGTCTGAGGTGCACTATGGATGTTCGCTTAAAGAAATATTGTCAATTTGTTATTGCCTTTTCACTCTATGCATTACATGAGGCCCTTTAAAATAGTGAACAGTAGAACCAGGATCACAATACTCTGATCGTAAATTCTGGAATTGTGAATTGAAGTTGTTATTATTGTTTGCAGAGACTTAATATAAATTTTTCTGAATTGCACTATGAATGTTATTCTAAATAAATATTGTCAATTTTTTAGACAGAAAATGGATGTTCATTTAAAGAACATTGTCAATTTGTCACACACACAATTGAGTAATTTTAGGATTCTTAACCTTGAAATGAGTCTCTTTTGCATCCATGTGCATAGATAACTGTTTTCTTATGCGTTATTTATTTAACCTTTGCAGTGCTCAATATGCTTGGCAAACCCTAATAGCTTATGATGCGTGTATCCGCTTATGTCTATATGCATGGGCTAGAGGTTGCACTGAGGCTCCTGAGTTTTTGCGAGATGAGTGTCTGCTTCTTCGAAGTGCATTTGGGTAGGCTTCCTTCTTGTATTATATGCTCAGATATTGTCAATATAGCCACTGGGATATTGTGAATCTCTTTTAGGTTTTATGCTTAGCGTACAGCTCTGAATGGTACTTTTCTTCGCATAATATAGACTACACAAATTCTTGCTCCAACCACGAGGTGTACAACCAACAGAAGTAAGAACTACTAAGAATGCAGAACAAACTTTTCCTTTGAAAATGAAGAAGGTTGTTGGGAGGATAAGAGTGGAAGGTAAGATTCTCCAAGCATATTTGCACCTGCACTGTATTAAGAAAATTGATAGAAAGAAGGATAAATCAGAGTTGCATTTGATCCTGTTATACATTTGGTCATGTTGTTAACTTCAAAAAAATTTCTTAAACTGATTGATTGAACGGCTTTCTTCTTGATTCTGTTGAAGTTATATACATTTATATTCTTTGGTAAAAAAATGATAATTGATGGAGACATTTATGATCAGAATATAGAAAATGATTTGCACTCCATCAAAATGTAGATTTCCTTTAAAACATTTTTCAAGAATTTAATTGAGGTGTACTTGTTGCCATTGCCAGTAAGGAAACTTCGAATAATACCCAGGCGGAAACTTAAGAGCACATACTCTCAGCGAAGTGCAGTCTACATGGAAGTGGGGAAAGAGTATGTCCGACATGTTTCATCACTAGTGAAAACTGGCATGAATTCTCTTAAACTAGCTTCATTTTCAGTGACACCAGAAGGTTTGTGCTCCCTACAACAAACAAGTTGCTTGATTTTATTATTAGTTCATGAGTTATGAGAGAAACTTTTCAAGCATGATGCTTTGGGTAGTTGTTTGAAACCTCACATCAACCATGAGCATTGACTCTGAAAGATCATTTTCTATTCAGTGGACAACTAGAATTATCTTTAACTAAATAATAAAAAAAAATTACGTGTGCAGAGCAGTTGTCATGCTTATTCCAACTGAAGAGCACTAGTGAAGATACTCAAGTTGAATCAGGTTCTACCATTTGCTTGCATCCTGGCAGTGGAGAATATCATGTCTTGTAAGCTTTTATTTTATATTTTCTATTTGTTCTAATGGTATGCATTTTGGTGGCCAATGAATTTTGGCTGCTCAAAACATAACTAATATGATATCTACTATTATGGACCTCCAGCTCAAGGGGATCCAAATAATAATTAATACAAATATGGCATTTAGTTAAGTAATTTACCATATATGACCAAGAGATGCCTTGTGTTTACTCATATATGCCTTGATGTACCATAAACAATATTAATATGGCATGTAGTTAATTGATGCACCATATATGACAAAGAGATGTCTTGTGCTTACTCTTATATGCATTTCAATTTAAATAAAAAAAAAATTAAATCATGGATCAGCTCCAACAGGGACCTAAGAGTATTGAAATCTCCTTGTTATGCTACTATGGATGGAAAATCTTACATGTGAATTTAACTCAGTTTTCCAGAGAGTGAAGGAGATGCTCTTTTAGTAGAAGTCCAAGATGAAAAAAAAGTGGTCCAAGGTCGAGCCACAATTCAAATTTCATCATTGAATGATAATCCTGTAAGTAAATTTTCTTGTATCTTCCAATTTCGGGTACTTACAGGACTATAGAATGGCTTCTTAATAATCATCTGAATGTTGTTTAATGTGATTGTCCAAATTCTGCAGAGTGACAGAATTCGGTGGTGGCCTTTATTACATGATGATCAAGAATGTGTTGGGAAGATACAACTCTCAATCGGTAGTACAATCACATGTGATGAGACTAACAATGTGAAGGTTTTGTTTCTTCCAACTCTAATTATTTCAACCTTCATCTAAGTAAATCAGTAATGGAAAATTATATTAACTTGAACAGAAGTTTATTGTGATAACTGAAGTTGCTTTTAATGTGAAGACTGATTTCATGATATTTTCTTATTCCCATGCTAATGGATATCTGAAGTTGTCCTACTGAAACTTGAGTAGTAGTTAAGATCTATGACTAGAGTACCAAATTCAGCCTTTTTATTTTCTGCCTGACTTTGTTTCTTCTTTTGTACTAATGACCAAGAACTGCTTAATCTAAGTCTCAATTGCAAATTGGGTTGGCTACATAATCCTTATCCTTATCCTTCATCTCTTATATCATGATAAACTTGTGACTGGTGTTAACTGGCTTTAGACCAACTGAAACACTCTCCTTTTATTGAAGCCCAGAACTTTTTATTTATTTCTGCCTGATATTATTTCTTCTTTTATACTAGTGAGTAAAAAACTGCTTAAATTATTCCCAATTGCAAACTGGGTTGGCTACATAGTCCTTATTCTCCATATCTTAGTATTTATCATGATAAATCTCTGACTGCTGTTAGCTGGTTTCTAACCAACTTCAATCCTCTCCTTTTATTAAAGCTTAGAACTATCTACACCAAATCAATTACAAAGGAAAACATTGGTGGTAGAGTTATAAATCAGTTATAAGTAATTTAGTAGATTTAGAAATGTTCATGAATATTACAAATTAGAGACATTTGATTTATTGTCAGACCTAACTAGTTGTGTCATGGTATGCTTGATGACACCCATCGATAGGCTGATTTCTGAAATAACTTTTTAATTAGCAAAATTCTGTACTCTCTAGAATTAATCTGAAAATGTCAATTACTTGTATGGGGGTGCTGTATGGTTGCATGCACTAATATGTGTGCTTGTATCCAGAGTTTTTAACCTTTATACCATGCTATTATACAGAGTGGTCCTGTTGTGGAAACCCTTGCTTACGATCTACTACTAGAGGCTGCTATGCGTGCACAACATTTTCATTCCCGAAACTTGAGATTGCATGGACCTTGGAAGTGGTTGTTGACTGAATTTGCAGATTATTATGGCGTTTCTGATTCATATACCAAGTTGAGGTACCTGTGCAGATATATTCAATGTAACCTGGCAATTCATTTTGTTCTTCACTCTTTCTATTTCCTTGCAAAATCTTCATGTATCAAATTTTTTTTTAATAGATTTCTTTCACATGTCATGAATGTGGCCACTCCAACAAAAGGCTGCTTAGAGCTTGTCAACGAGCTACTTATACCCATTATCAAGGCTCGGGGGGAGAAAAGTTTGACTAGACAAGAGGTATAGACCTTCAAATTGCATATGAATGCCTTACCTATTCACCTAATCTCTCAAACAAGAATCTATGCTTTTTCATAACTTTGAGATCAAACAACAAATTATAGATTAAGTATTTACTAAATGGATGGTGTGTATTTCTGAATATGAATTTAATCACTTTTTGCCTTGAGGCATTTTTTGCCTGCTGCTTTTCTCCTCCTTGTTTCATGTGACCTCATATTAGATTTTGACTCCTGCTACAAAATGAAAGCAATGCAAAAAATGATTGACAAATGGGGTTAATGAAGCTTCTTCCTTCCTTTGGGAATAAAAAGTTCAGTTTGATTTCTAGTGATAATTAGAAGGGATTTACATCTTATCCTATGTTTTTGTTGATCACATGGTAATAGTAGGGGCAAGTATTAGCAAGTCCAAGCATTAAATGAGAGCATACTTTGATGTGAGTGAATATAGCCAACAGATTTATTTTCCTGCTAGAATGTAATGGCAGTTCTACTTTTCCTGTAACCGTGGATTTTTACTTGACTTTTTTAGTTAGGTACAGTCAGTTCGAGGACTAACATGAATCTTCCTGACATGAAAAATTATTGACAATGTGATTGATTTTGGACATAAACATGAACCACAGCAAGAGGCCTAGTGGGCGGCCATGAAATAAAGTATGAGCGAGAGATGCCATGAACTAAACTAGTTAGCCACCAAATATGGTTCCCCAATAAGTAAGAAGCTTAATCGGTGGCCACCAAATATGAACCATATTTCATAAAATATGAGTACAGCCACAAAAGAGCCATGACTAAGCTAGTAGGCATTATTTATTTTTTTCTGAACTTGCTAATTCAAGCTTTGTTGCTGATGGAAATTGAATAATATTGATTCTCACCACTTCAGGAAGTCGGCATACTTCCATCTTTGGATTGATCAAACTATTCTATGCTTATTCTATTGTTTTTTTGAATTTAAGGGAATGGCTCCTAATGTATGTATCATACTGCTGCAGAAAAGTTTACTGTTAGATTGTGAAACACAAATTGAAAGTCTCTTGGCAAATGTTTTTGAGAACTACAAGTCTCTGGATGAAAATTCCCCCACAGGGTTGGCAGACCTGTTTGGTCCAGTGCAAGAGTCTGCTGCACCAGCTTTAGCGCCTGCTGTTGAAGTCTACATCCTTCTTCATGATATACTATCGCAAGATGCACAGACTATGCTGAGAAACTATCTGCAGGTGAGTTAAACATGAGATCATTATATCCAAAAAGCCCACTGCTTTGGATGCCATGCCTTCATAGTATAATCATTAACATCTTTTATCTGACCAGTTACATACTCTAAATATCTACATGCATCCATGACACAAACATGCTTATTAATGTTGGTAATTTGTTTTGGAAAACCCAATTTAACAGTCAGTTGACTGGGCAAATCCTATCGTGGTTCACCTAAATGTTTGCCAATTCTAGTTTCCTCTGTCTTACTTGCGCTCTGTCTAAATCAAATAGTAATTCTTTGCAGACTGCAGCTAAGAAGAGGTGTCGGAAGCACATGATTGAAACTGATGAGTTTGTGTCTGGCAACTCAGAAGGTTTCCTGATGGATTCCATTACCATCTCAACAGCTTATTTGAAAATGAAGAATCTGTGTATAATTATAGGCAAAGAGATTCAGGCAGACATCAAGATCCACAATCAGCACATATTTCCAAGGTCTGTGTCTATGAAAAGTTCTATCAGAAACAACACTATGTGCTCAGGAGATGATACAACAGAAAAAGATTGTACTTTTATCTCATGAGACCTAAAGAATTGCATCAGCAAATAACCCAAAACGGCAAAACCAAACCCAAAAGGATTGGAATCCACTACATCTACACAATGATTTTCCATCATACACAATCTTTTGCCTTCCTTTTTGCTTCATAAATTTCATGTCATATTGCACATTTTCTATTTAGTTGTGGTAATTGTTAGTACTGGTAAATGATATTAAGCGTTCTATCATGATAAAGTGATCTCTTATGTGTCTTCTGAGTTCTAATGCATATTTTTCCTCTTCCAGTTCAATTGACTTGTCAAATATCACAGCTTCTGTTTACAGCGCAGAGTTGTGCAACAGGCTTAGAAGTTTCCTTTCTGCCTGGCCTCCATCTAGCCCACGGCCACATGTAAATGAACTTCTGATAGCAATTGCAGACTTTCAACGGGATCTTGAGCGGTGGAATATCAGGTTTTTGACACAAACATAATCCAAGAAGCATTCTGACTTTAACTAGAATCACTCATAATATATTCAAATACAAATTATCTGCTTGCACTTTTGACATGCTAATATTCTGTTTGTTTCAGCCCAGTGCAGGGTGGTGTAGACTCAAGGAGCTTGTTCCACAGTTACATAATGGTGTGGGTACAGGATATGCAACTCAACTTACTTGAGCAGTGCAAAGCAGAAAAGGTGCCATGGGCTGGAGTAACAACAAACCATTCCACCTCTCCATTTGCTGAAGAAATGTATGAGAAAATCAAGGATTCTCTTATTGAGTATGAAGTGGTGATAAATCGTTGGCCTCAGTATTCATTGATTTTGGAAAATGTAAGTTTCTCTATGACCAGTAAAGAGCCACTCATTCTCTCCCTCTTGCGCATGAATGATTGCATTTTTCCTGCCTGTTTTTCATAATGCAAAGTCAATTCTTTTGATCTTCTTGAAGGCTGTTGCTGATGTGGAAAGAGCAATCATTAAGGCTTTGGAAAAGCAATATAATGACATCTTAACTCCTTTGAAAGATAGCATTCCAAAGAGACTTAATATGCAGGTTCAAAAGCTAACCAGAAGACAATCAACAACAATCTATTCTGTACCTAATCAAGTGAGTTGTTTATCCATGCATCTGTGTGTGTGTGTGTATAAGCATCTGAATGTAGTTTTTTCCCTCCATCTATGCCTTGTATCTAACCAAGATTTTTCCTTGTGAGCAGTTGGGGATTTTTATGAATACCATCAAGAGAATTTTGGATGTGTTACATTGTAGAGTGGAAGACATCTTGAAGTCTTGGGCGTCCTATCTTCCTGTCATGGGAGATAAAAAGTCACTCTTTGGGGAGCAGATGAATGGAATCACAGTTCTGTTGAGAACAAAATACAAAAATTATTTGCAGGCAACTGTTGAAAAGCATGTTAACAATGTAAACTCTATCTTTCCATTTGTCATTATTTAGCTGACTATAAAATATTGTACCAAAACTAATCACGATATGATCTGTTGTTCTCTTTTGTTATTCTACCAAGCTTATGATTCATTTAATAAATTGCCAAGCTTAACCTTAAAAACTTGTTTTAGACGCAAGCTAATAGGAGCACACGGCTAAAAAGAATTTTGGAGGAAATAAGAGAAGAAGATGGAGAGGCTGAAGTCCGTGAAAGAATGCAGATGCTGAGTTCACAGCTCATTGACTTCATATCCAATTTGCATGACGTCTTTACTAGTAGGATATTTGTTGCAGCCTGTCGTGGATTCTGGGATAGGATGGGACAGGTAAAACTATATGGAAAGATAAACTATATGTTTACTTAGAACACCTATCATAAATCTAATGCATTTTAATTTCATTATTTTCTTAGATTGTCTTGAAGTTTCTTGAAGGAAGGAAGGAAAACAGGGTTTGGTATAATGGCTCTTGTCATGCTCTTGGGGTAAGTGTCGTTCCTGTGTATTGTTGTGGAAATAGTTTTACAGAAGGACAGATCGGTCGAACTGGTTTGGACATTATGGTGTCATTTCTTTATGGATTTTCAGCTGCAAGTTATATATTTCTATTTGTTTGTTTAATTTCTTAATATATTTGTTAATAATATCATATTAGCAAAATATTAATTCTGATATTGTAGTTTTACTTTAGTTTAAATAATTCATTCACCTCTTAGTCAAAAATAGGTATCATGTATACAGGATAAAGTAGTTGGAAAATAGAATAAACCTTTCAATTCTGAAAAGTACCATGCGAACATCAAAACTGTAATTTCAACTCAACAGAATTGACTACCATTTGTTACTATCACAATACAGAACCCATTTCAACAAAAAAATTAATTTTCAATTAATACATTGCATTATCTTTAATTCTTTCTTTTTCTTCGGTTCATTATAGATATTGGACGATACCTTCGCTTCCCAAATGCAACGACTACTGGGAAATTCACTGCAAGAAAAGGATATCGAGCCTCCACGTTCAGTAATTGAAGCACGATCTATTCTTTGCAGAGACACGGCAAATGCAACAGATACATCTCCCTACTTTTATGTTTAATGGTTGATGCATTTCCAGAATAAAGGTTACCTGTCAGTCTGTGTTGTGTTTTGATCTTAGGTTGGTCGCATTGCTTCTAAGTTTATAGTCATATAAATATATATAATATATATATATATATATACACACACACACACACCCCTTTAGTGTAGGTTTATACTGATACTATTCACAATCAAATTCCCACATATTCTTTTTGTATATCATCCCAACAACTTGTGTAGTATTGAGATTATTTGTAACTTTGTTTCTGCTAAAGAATAAAAAGGTTAAAAGGTTCCACTTACATGATTTGTGTGTGCATTGACATGTTTTTCTCTACACCTAGCCTCGAATCAAGAATAGGAGCATTACTTATAATCTTAAAAAGAATAATAAAATTAAAGAACTAAAAGATCTTACAAGTTCTCCATGCAATGCAGCCATGAAAGAACAGCCTAAAATTCTCAGAATTCTCACGACTCTGCTGATTATAAATCAGTCTACTGGAAAATTCACAACTAGCACGCACATCGCAGCATTAATTATAGCAAATTACAGCAGAAGCGATCAGCAAGCTTTACTAATGAAAGTGAGACTCTTGATACAATTTAACAACGTTGTCAACTGGAAAATTAGCTGCCAGCTTTATCGTTGCCTGCAGACGCTTTTGTGGATCTGCATCAGGAACTAGTACCTTCTCCGAGAAATCAGATGGATGTACAAGAAACAAAGTGGTCTTATCATCCAATTTAGCAATTTGCAGCATAAATGTCATCTTTAAAAATTCCACAATTTGAGTTCAGTATATCCAATAATATTAATAATAATCACAAAACTGCGTGAGGCGTGATCACCAAAAATACCCGATATGTTTCTCCGTATGTCTGAAGAAAATTCGTCATCTCTCCATATGATTTTAAAATGAAATGTTTCTGATTTACTCACTAATTCTTGGGACCATCATCACCTTCTTGCGACCATCAACAAGATGCAGATGCAAGGTTTCTCTGTTAAGGCGGAAGTTGGTAATTGGAAAGATTACTCACTAATGGTGAGCGCTTTAGAAGGCATATTGCATATACAAGTTGTTTTCGGATGTTATGCGTACCCATGAATCGGTCTCTGTTTTAGATCTTAAACAAGCAACTGAGTTTATCAATATTTCTTCTTTAGCCTCTTCTCCTATTACTGAACATGCTAGAATGGAGAAGTGGATTACTTAGACTCCTCCATCGCATATGGTTCCTTTAACGCAAATGATCATATTGCGTTTGGTGGTGGTATTTTGTGGGATTGTTTAGGTAATTGGTTGGTGGGTTTTACTTTTGGGGATAGGTCATTGTTCAGTTCTTGTTGCTGAACTATGGGCTCTTTTAGAAGGAAGCAAACTTGCTTCTAGTAGTGGTTTTCATAATGTTGAGGTTGTATGTGATGATCTCATTGCAGTGAAAATGGTGAATGAGTTATCTCTGCCTCCTGTGTGTTCTTTGGTGAAATGTCTAAAACTTACAATGTATATTATGGCCAAATCTACCACATTGAACCTGTTGACGGCATTATGAACAATTTGTAGTATCGAAGTTTTTTTGTAACATTGTTTCTGTTAAAGAAAAAAGGTAAAGGGTTACACAGTTTCATTTCAGGATTTGTGCGCATGTTGATGTGTTTATCTCTACACTCAAGAATATAACCATTTCTTTTTAATCTTAAAAAGATTAATAAAATTAAAAAACTAAAAGATCCGACAAGTTCATGCAACCATGAACAAGGCTGCTTAAAATTCTCAGCATTCTGACAAAGCAACGAAGACTCTGCTAATATAGATCAGTCAAAAAGGAAAATTCACTAGTAGCACGCACATTGCTGCACTAGTTATAGCAAATTACAGCAGCAGCAATCAGCAAACTTTACGAATGGAAGTGTGACTCTAACCATTTTTACATAGCACTACTTGCTGGGATGTATTATGTGCAATTCCTTGAAATATCTAAACATTTTTAGCCACTCAACCACTATGTTATTGATTGGGCACCCACCATCAAGAAGTTCCTTTTCCTTGTTGGATTTGTTGAAGAAGAGCAGCTGCCAGCTGCAATGTTGCCTGCAGACGCTTTTGTGGATCTGCATCAGCTTCTTCTTGTGTACCAGCACTTTGCATCTGAGGATTACCTGAAGTCCCTTGTGGAGCCTCTCTTTGAACTGGGACTGGTACTGATTTCGGCACATTTGATGCCTGGTGGTGGTGGTGCTGCTGCAACTGTTGCAGTTGACTGAACTGAGAAGTTGAAATCTCAGAACCTACCTGATTACTCTGTGAACCATGCGTTTGTGCTGTTCTTAATTGGTTCTCCAACTGATTCATTGTGTTCACCCGCCTAACGTCTTCCCCTACTGATATATTTGGACTGCTCCCGGATTGCCTTTGCTGCCCAAGAAGAGATGATGCCAATTGTGCAAGTTGTTGTGGTTGCAGGCCAGCAATAGGCAATGACAAAGGAACTGAAGATTTGTTTTCTTGAAGGGATGGCTTGCCGTTTCCAGACAATGCGTTACTTGGCATGCTAGCAGTATAAAGTGCTAAGCCATCATCTTGCACTGCCCTTGATATGATGGCGCGATGATCCTTGACAACAGGATCAACTGCAGTATTGGACACTTGCAATGGTGCATTTCTGTTACCAGGTGGACAGTGAGGAGACCAAGTGGAAACAGACAATGGGTCCCGTGGTTGGAGTGGATAATCATGCCTATTATCATTGTATGTATCAGGAATCCTCCTGATACCATGAGCTGAACCTGAAAATGCTGCAGGCAGACCTGATGTACCCGCATCCCTCAAAAAAGATGCATCGCCTCCTGATCTGCCCAAATCTCCAAAAGGTGATGCAATTGAAGGAAAATGACCTGAAGGAGTAGGTGGCTTGGCATATGGTGCATCTCCATGGAAGGGCAACAAATTTGTATCCCTTTTATCGTTTGGATGGTTAAGAGGCCCGAAAGTTGAACCAGGAAGCTCTAACCTCAAAACAACACCAGAAATACAGAGTTTCCCAGGAACTCTAAGTACTTTCTCTGAGAAATCAGATGGAGGTACAAGAAACAGAGTGGTCTTATCATCCAATTTAGCAACTGCAGCACGCTGCTTCTCCCCGAGATAATGCATGAATTCATTATAGTACCCAATGTCATCATCGCTAGCAGGGGCAAAGAAAACGACCCAAGCAGAAGATGCTTGATAATAGTGCTTTGCAAGCATGTCTAGACCTGTCCTTGCAGTGCAATCCAGAAAATCAGGCCTGGAGCATAAATATCATTTTTAAATAGTTAATTTCAGAATTTGAGTACAGTATATCCAGTAAAATTAATAACAATCACAAAAATACCTGATATGTTTATCTATGTTCGAAGGAAATTCATCATCTCTGTATATGAGCTTAAAATGAAATTTCTCTCATTTATTCTAAAATATCACATTTTAAAAGCATAACATCTAGAGAAGTCTAAAGTCAGAATAGATCCAAATAAAGTTAAATATCAGGACAAATTCACTCAAAGTTAGCAAGGACTAGACAAAATAGCATTTCATATCAAATAAAAACAAGAAAGTTAAAAGTGTAGGCAATTAACATTTCTACCAAACTTGGTCATGGAAAAAATTACTGATATCATCATTCAATAATGGTGTCATACCCAAAAGCAAAAAATTGATGCAACAGGGCTGCCATAATTATGCGCAAAATGCAAGACATGCGCTAATGCAAATATTTAACTGCCTCATGCCACAGTGATGGAGAATCAAAATGGGAACTTTTTTTTTTCATGGATACCCACCCAGTGACCCTAATGCACCTATTTTGCCAGGTCAAATAGACAAAATAGAACAAAACAATTAGAAATTAATACATTAGTGGAGTGGGTCTGCCCGTTATAACATGACTAAGCAACAGCCGACAAGAAGAGATATTCAGTACTCACAACATTATGTCCAGGGCTTTTCCTACAGGGAAGCCATGAGCATGACAGACAGGAGTTCCACCCTTTGCTATAGTTCCTTCCCACTTCCACAACTTCAAAGAGGATTGTTCAGGCTCAGGCGTGAATCTTTTCCTCTCAACAGGATTTGAAGGCATAGAACCAGAGCCAGTCTGGAAATTGTCATAAGATGCTCTCCAGTGATCACTCCTTTCTCCACGAGGAAGAGAAGGGATTAAAAGGTCAGAGTTTGCTTTATATCCATAGTTCTTATCCAACAGCTCAGATTGAGGAAAATCAGTGAATGCTCTTGGAAAAGCACGTTTCTCCTGTTCTAGGTCAGAGAAAGGATACTCTGGAAGCTCCTTGTCAGGAGGAAAGGAGGCAGTCTTCAATTTCTTGGACCCATGGAAGAGATAGGAATCTTCTGGCAAGTCCCATGGTTCTTCACAGAGTGAAGCCTTCTGAGGAAATCTCTGAGAAAATTCATCAAAGTCAGGGCCCCTTTCTCTTGTAGGACTGCCACCGCATTCATAAATATCCGGCGGTGGTCCAAGTTCTTCGCCAAACCTCCAATTATCTAATGTATTGCTTCCACCATGATATAACGGACCCTTCCTGTTAAAACCATAGACACCAGGATCTGGATCCAAATTTGAGATTAAACGAGGAGATCTGACACTGGGCTCTGCAGTTAAACTTCCAAAATTCCTATCCTGCCGAATGTTCACAGAAGCTCCTGAGTGACCATTTGACTTGTAATTTGGTGAGAGAGGCATCCTTCCACTGCTCAATGAGCCACTTTCGCTCTTGGCAAAACAAATATGTACACGGGGATTTCCAAATAATTTTCCCTGAAGAGTTTCCTTTGCCTTGCAAGCTGAAATTACATTCCTAAACCGAACAAAGGCATAACTACGACCTGGGAATACAGTTATCTTTTCAATCTCACCAAATGGTGAAAAAGCCTTTCTTAAGATTGTTTCATCTACCTTCAATAAGGCTGGAAACCCTATCCATAACACTTCACTAGGTTCTGCACTTTTATCACCTATCTTAGGTTTGTCAGCATAAGCAGGGTCAGGGCCACTAGCATTACGCAATCTAGAGTCCCTCTGTGAGAAAGGGGATCCTTTTAATCCAGAACGTTGTTCATCCCGCCGTGGCAAGTAATCTTCATCCCATGATGGTGCCAATGACTTCTCCTGAGATAAGAATCTCACGCAGGTGAGAGAAGATCAATTCTCACTTTTTAGTCAAATTTTAATTCAATTTCCATTTGAAAATATTAAAAAGAAAATGAATAAATTGAAGGGAAATTTTCAGTGCACTTGAGTTGTTGACCAAGCTTGGCACTACCACATGCATTCAAGAAAGATTACAAAGTGATATGTGATCAAACTTCTGCTCATGAATAGACTTACTAATTCTACAAATGCTAAACATAGTTTAGATAATTGTTAAAGGGAATCTTCTTGCTCAATGTATACTAATAAACAATGAAGAATAGCCGATTCATGCCTCGTTATCTTGGACTGAATGTCACAACTGTATGGCTTGCCCCTTATAATTATAAATTCCACAGCTGCCATATCTAAAGCATTTTATAGCTTGCATTTTCTTTGAAATCCAACTTTATTCTCATTTAATTGAACAAAAATCTAATCTTCAAGAAAATATAGAAGATTGACTAAATAAAAAGACTTGGAACAATGAATGACAATCAAGCTGAAAGCAAGAGTAAAGCTTTCTGACAAGGATTTAAACAAAAGCAGACAATAATTGTCCTTAGAGTTGATTATATTACAAATAAATCCATCTCATATGTTAGACTTAAAGAATTCTTTTTGCAATTACCTGGTTTAGGGAATATCATCACTAACTAAATTGCAAATACACGATCACAGATGCAGAGTGTGTGTGTGTTTTGTAATATGATTATTCAACATATAAGTGGTGTTACCAAACAGAAGAACCATAATAAGCAAACTAATTAGCCTAAAACACCAAGGCTTCTGAACTGCAAATAATAATAGGGATTTCTACGTGATCAGATAAGCACTGTTCGGCCATACTTCTAATTGATAATAAATAACCACTTTAGATACTCGTCTCACCAAAATAATACACCTATTACGTTGTGATAAGCTCATATTCGAGAACTTTGACTCATTCCCACCACTGTAAGTTTCATCAAGAAGACTGGCTAGTCAGGATGAAACCACCCCCCCCCCAAAAAAAAAAAAGTCCATAATCCCAACCTTTCTCCCCGAAATGAAAAATAGCAATGATTACCAAAATTATTTGAGAATCAGAAAGGAAAATTGTACTCAACGGCATCAAGCTACAAAGCAAGCATCTTCAATTGGGGTTGCCTAACTTATGCTTTGTTCCATTTATTAATATATCAAATGATCTTAAAATTCTCCTTTCAAAATTTTTATCTACAAGAAGTATTTCAATTTTTTTCTGATTTGTACGTTTCTTTGCATTTATATTAATTTGATCGGACGGATTTCGTAAATAAAGGATTCATATACGAACTCCAATAATTTGGGACTAAAGCTTTGCTGTTGTTGTTGTTGTTATCGTATGCACATAAACCGTAACATGACTTTTCAAGAAGAAATGTAAAAGAACGAAATTTCTTCCCCAGAAACCACAGACTAAAAATGCCATGGAAACTGATGTCATCAGCATTGGACATTTAGCGGAATAAAACAAACTCCGTGTGGCTATTGTCATCATTCATGCTTCAAATCATTTACCATGCACACAATATATACATCTATTTCAAAATAATGCAATCATATTACAACATGGTTTCCTTCTTTTTTTTTCTCTTTCTCTAGTGAATGAACCCCAACAATTTTTTTGAAATACAAACTAACATACCCTAATCTTAGGGGGCTCTGGAAATGGATCTGAGACAATTTGGCAAGCAAAATCTATTACCAACACATGATACCTGTTGGTTTCTACCACCTCAACACCTCAATGAGCAGTTGATTAATTATAAATTAGTAGCAAAGCTAACATGGTGTTAATAGTCAAATTTAATAATTATAGTTAACACTTAGCAGTTACAGGTTATTTGATAATACTTATCCACATATGACGTATACATCTCCATTAAACTAAAATTCACTTAATTGGTAAGTCAAAATTTTAACTTAAAATTTATACTAAAATACAATGTCATTAGGCTCTTAACTAACTTTGCATTTTATATATTTAAGCGATTATATCATTCGACATTTACAATTCAGCTCTTAATATTCAATATCTAGTTATCAGTGTTACCAAATACCAATTAAATGAACCGAAAAGCTTGGATTGAAGATTAATATTCTAACCTAGGTAAAATACATTTCTCACTTTAATATGCTGATAATGACATGAGTTGACTATGGTGCCCAGACCAAAAAATATGGAAGGAGCAATCAGCTTGTCCAACTCAATTGTTGTGCCAGACACAATGTTGTTGGGTAGTACTAGGATTGTGCATTTACTTATGACATAACTTAAGTATGAATTATAGTCATCAGAATAATGAAGCATACAACCTCTCTGGTTCTAAAATAGTAGTTTCAGGTGACAGACAAGATTCATAAGTATCAGTTAGAGAGGGTATTGCTGTTAATAATTGCACCAAATTAGGGTATTGCATTTAACAACATGACTATGGTTTAGTATCATTTCTTGCTCTAAGAAGTTGCATGATTGATATGTTAACATGCATGGAAGATCTGTATGTTAGCAGGCAAGATATAATGAATTATAAATAGTTTATCACAAAAAAGACAGTGCTCTTTCCAAGATATTTTGTTTGCTTCATGATCTTACTTTCCAGGTGATTAGAGCTTTCTTAATGTTAAGTACTATCAATTAAGCTGTCTTGACCCACATATGAGAGCAAAGAGATGTTGAGGATAGACTAGAAGGTTAAAAAATTTTTTGGAAGTAATCAATAATTCACAGGTTCCTCCTCTATACCTGCTAGTTGCATTGAAGTTATATTGGGAGAATGTATTGGCAATACAATGCTCATGTTACCATCTCCTGCAAGCACAGAACTCTACTTTTGCTTAATTGTTTGCTTGACCTAAAGGATTGCTAGATTGCAATAACTATAATTTAATGATGGAAAGTGAAATGGCGGATGGTTCGAGTTGGATACCCACTAGTTCATTAGAAACCCGGATGTCAATGTAATGAGTTGGTAATAGTTATATAGAACAACGAATTTGAATTAAAGATGAGAGTAAGCAACTATTCAATTTCACTCAATTCTGAAACATCCAAGAATAACTGAACACCAAGTGTGAAAAGCAATTCTTAGAAATTTTGTCAATAATTAACTGATCTGTTGGAAAGAATCAATTTGTTAATTCACTTCTGCCAAATGTTTTACATAGATTCGAAGTGGGAATAGAACCTATACGCAGTGTGGAATACAGTAACAGTTTCAAATTTGGCTGATAATCTATATCCTAAGCCACAAACATGCACAAATTTTAACTATTCCATTTGGTAAAATAAAATTCAACATGCTGAATTTAGAAGTGAAAGATAGGTGAGAAATGTAGCAAGAGAAAACCATCAACGTTGAGACATTTGTTTGCCACTCTCTTAATTTATTAGATAGACCAGTAATCTCTTGAAATTGCAATGCCTTTAAATAACTATGCATTCTCCCAAAGGAATTGTGATTCACAAAGCATACTTATACAGTTAAGATTACTTTTCCATCAACATATAGATTGAATCAATTTTATTTGATAATATCGTACTATTATTTGAGATTCTCAAATTATAATTGACATGAAAGTCCAGTGTATGAGCACTCAAGAACAAAGTGGCAAGCATGGAAATACTGAAAGCCACTTGAATTATCATCCCTAGAACAAACAAACTGCTGTTGTTGTGGGATACAATGCTGTGGAGATATGCATCAACATGGGCGTGAAATTGAAAATGGAATGCTACTGGGAAAATTTTTTGTGAGAATCTTAGCTGCAGATAATTGAGTAAATTAGAAACTTCAGAGGTAGTTCACCATTGTTTTTGCTGTGTGGTACTTCTTTTAAAGTACACCACACTTACTGCACCTCATTTAGCGAAGAGATAATGTGTTTTCATATATACTGTATTTAGGTAAAATCCATCAATCCTAAAGTTTTGGCCATCAACTATCCCAATAAAAATTTCAATGCATTCATTCTGAATTTCGATGATATCGAGTTTGGTGTTGCAGCTGATTGCTTAATGGAAAGGATCTCATTTCATGGTCATGGTGCATCCTGCTATATAACCAAACAAGTATTTTATAGTTTAAATGTCTAGATTAGTGTTCTTTTGTACTTTTGATCAACAGGTGGCTAAACTCAAGTTCTAATCTCGTAATTGTGCAATTAAGCTGTAATTATGGATAGAAAACAATCAATTGAATTGAACTCATACAACAAGTACATAGTTATAGACACAATTACTACAGGAAAGATCAAAGTAGCACGAAAGTGAAAATTAACAGAAAAAGGTGGGGCAAAACTAACCGCCTTAGCAAATTCAATTCTAAGCGGGTTGCCAGCGAGTGGAAAACCCTGGAGAGATTTTATTGCTGCAATCGCATCATCTTCATTCTTAAAATTAATAAAGGCGTAGCTTCGGCCTGGCTGGAAAGCCACACTATCTAACTCCCCAAACTGCAAAAATTGATCGGTTAATTCGCTTTCCATTATACTGTGAGACAAATTGCCTACCCACAGATGTCTTGATGGAGGATTATTGCCTCGCTTATTACTACTATTAATGTCTTCAAAGCGAGAATTAGAAGAAGACCCAAAATCTCTTCGGAATCGGTCTCTGCCTCCTCCTCCCACTCCTCGGGCAGCCTAAAACACATATATCAAGGAATTAAGAGGGTTAGTGAGTTAAATAGTGGAATTTAAGATTTGGCAGAAAGGAGAGAGGAAGACTGACCATGGCGGCAATGGTTGTGCCGTTGATGATGGCGGAATTTGTTGTGTGAGGAGTTTAGACAACGGAAGTGGGAGAGAACAATAAGATAGTGATTAGTGAAGATATGATGAGAGTTTGGAATCGAATCCGACTCCCCGGTTATGGAATGAAAGGACGAAAATAAATTGAAGACTTTTATCTAGGGTTTGCATTAGCGATTGCCTACCAAATAGTATAAACAAAATATTTCGTTTTGAAGTAATACAAGCATATTTACTCATACTACTAGCTTGCTACTAAATTTTTATTTATTTAATATATAGTTTTATTTATATTTTTTTTAAAAAGATTATTCATATAAAACTGCATGCTTTTATCTATTTTACTAATAGAAAATTTATTTATCAATACATGCAAAATCATATTTTATATAGTATTTAAAATAATTTTATTATATATTAAGGTATTATGATCTCAAATTTATTTTATTTTAAGATTATAGGATTTTTTAAGAAAAATACAAAATTTATGGTTATTTTTTCATCGTTTTTTCCATAAAAAAATATTGAATTAAAAAAAAATAAATTTTTTTATTCCTCAATTTTTCAAATTTTATCTATCAAGTGATACAAATTTTTAATATTTTCTTATATTATAAATAATAAATCAATTTTAAAAAAATAAATGGTGAAATTAATTATAAATTAACTATGTCATAAATTTTAAAATTAATTTTTCAAAAAATTTATATAAACTTATATTAAGCTTTGTTTATATAAATCAAAAAGAAAAATTAATTCCACAATATCCAAATAGTTAAAATTTAAGAATTGAGATATATAATTTATTTAAAAAATAATAAAATATGATTTATAAAAAATTGATAGTAATCAATTGGACTAATGAATTTAAAATAAAATATATGTCAATGTCGAAAGGAGACAAATAACAAATAAATCATCTTTAGTTTAAGAGAAAAATAAATCTATATATATACTTAATGTACAAAATTCATTTGTAACAAAAGCCTTTAAGAATAATAAAAATAGAATAAAGTAAAAAGGTGTGGTTTAAATAGCAATTCAATATAAAAAATATAAAAATGATTATTTAGTGAATTTGATTTATTGACACTTAAACTTATATTGAGTCGGTTTTATATAAATAAAAAAACTTAAATTAATTATTATAAATTTTAAATTAATAATATTAAACGTTCAGATAATTTATTTATTAAAAATATTATTTAAAAAATTAGATTAATTTAATTTACATTGTGGAAATAGTGAAAAATTCAAGTGATGAAATTTTAAAAAAAATACAATCACAACTGCAATGATTAAAAATAAATAGGGGCAAAGTAGTAAAAGTAAAAGTTAAAATACTATTCAAATAAACAGTGGTTTCTAGTATATGATTAAGGGCAGAGTGGAAAAAATATGAAAAAGATGTGATTTAACTGAAAAAAAAATACTATTTAGTAAATATGACAAATGGCAAAATAAAAATACAATGAAAAATGATATAATTTTTGTGTTCTAGTATATATATATAACATTTATACTCTTAAACTTTTTTATATATTTTTTTTTTTTGAAGAAATGAAAATTATTATTATTTTGTTCATAGGAGAACAACTTAACTAAATAGTATCTTAATTATATGGAAATTTTTTATGATTGGAAATACATTTATTTTTATTATGATATTTATAAAAATTCATAAATTACAATGTATTTTATATTTTATTGAGTAATTTTAACTTATTTTATTTACTAAGAAAATATTAGATAAATAAATAATTGATATACATATTAAATAATAAATAATATTAAAATAATTAGTAATACCTAAAATCAAAGAAATTTAAAATACTATTGAACTATTATTTTTCTAAAAGGCAGATAAGTACATATGTTTTCTTGGTTATTACTACGGTTCGGTTTCAAATAAGAATCGAATTGGTTAAAATCAATATTAAATTGTAGTCAATAATTGTTCGTTTCAAAGTGTAACTGAAACAATTTATATAAGATTCGATTTTGATTCTTTATATTTTAAAATTGAAATCAGTATGATTTAAAATCACGGTTTCGCTTTGAAATTGTGAAAATATATTTTTAAAAAGAATTTTAATTTTTTAATTTTATTATAATTTTTAAAAATAAATTTTAAATTGATTTTATTTTTCAAGACTAATATTTATTATTATTATAATTATTATCTATTCAAGCTACAAATTTGAAAAAAAAATACCAAAAAGTTTGAAATAAATTATTTAACTTTAGTTTTTAATTGGAATAAAATCGAAATCAATGGTCCAAAAACCATTTTAAAAACTACTTAAAAATGACTTGCCTTTATTTTTATTTTTTTTTTATAATTAGAACCATCAGATTTAAGATCGAACCGATGATTTTACAGTCATAGTCATGCCTATACTCGCTAACAATTTTAGTTATGTAATATCAATAACAAAATTTTCCATTCTAATTTATTAAAGATATATTCCAGAAAAATCATACACCCTTCACTTACAATTTAATTTTTGAAGTTTATTGGTATATTCTTTTGAATAATGAATCGAAATCTATAATTATTTTCTTTTGTAATGGGTTTTTAGAAAAATTAAAATAGATTAATTAAGACTCTATTTCTCGAAAAAAAATTAATAAGCATTGAAGATGCTTCAAATCGAATCATTTCATACATGAGAGGGGAAATTGATATGTTGCCTTTCAACTTTATTAAGATCCAAAAGAAAAATAATTTACTTGAGCATGATTTTGAAACTTCTACAAAAATACCATTCAAATGAATCCTTTTAATTAATTAAAGAATGAGCTAATTTTCATTCAAATAATTTAAACTAACATCAAACCCAAATCCCTTATTTAAAATTATTGTACCCAAATATAGCAATAACTCATTTTTTTATATATGGAATGTCTTATGGACAAAAATAATATTGTGGACTACATAATATGGATAACCCTCCCATTTAGGATTCGAACCTCTTACTCTTTATATTTTCTATGAGATGCAGAAAAATCAATCAGACCACACATTATTGGAATAGCAATAACTCATTTACAAGTTAGAGAACATCAAAGATATAATAATGGGAAGTATAGGCAAAATAATAACAATAATAATATAAAGAAGGGTTAGTAAATTTTTCTTTTCTTTCCTTTTTTTTTACGTCATTTAGATTTCTTACACATTCGCTTTCACGACTAATCCTACACTAAAATTCAAGAAGCAAAGCTAAAGCCTATATCCAGTCATCTTCCTCACACCAACATGAAATCCACTAGTAGCTGGAGCTGCCAATTCAAGTATGGTGTGAAGTTGACATTGCAAATGTGTAGTATTTCAACTTAAACAATATTTCGCAAATATTAATTTCGGCTCAGCAAAACCACTTTTTGTACAAAACCACACATTTGATATGTCAATGTCTAAAGCTCAAGCGTATTCTCCTGATGAGTCATCATTCAGCAGGTCTTGGCGGATCGGCTGCAGAATCTGAAAGTATCATATGCTGTCAGGTCATCAAAAGTTGAAGTCTAATGAAGGACATAAGGCTATGTTTGGTGTGTCGTAGTGTAATGTAACTAGATGTTGAACTAATAATGCTTTTTAATCATACTACATTACAGGATGCCAAACACAATCCAAGCATGCATCGTGTGCTTGCTACATGTGTGGGTGTGTGCACCGATTTGTACGCGTGCAACACCGAGAGCTGAGTTCATGCAAAGATGAATATTTATGATAGTATTATAAAATAAAATCAAGATGTCCATTGTATTATCTAACTGAACTTCTGGCAAATAAGTATGAGAAATCAGTTGGATTCAACTAAGATGTTAATATGCTCTTTACATGAAAAGAAAAGAATTTTTTTTTCTGATAACGGTTAAAAGATCGACAGAAGTAAATTAGGAGTTATCAAAAAGATCATGGTAAACAAATTTGCAAGAATCGTGATCCAGCTGGACAAGTATAGGTAATTTGGGGAATCCAGACTGCAAATAATGAACTTACAAAACAAAAGCTATATGAGATTGGAATTGGCAGCCGCACCTGAAGAAGTAGGGTCAGTATGTACAAAGAAACTTGCAGCAACTATTAGGTAGCAGAGGATGAGCATTAGTCCTTTAAAGTAATTAGAAGTTCCCTCCTGCAAGGGCAGAAAAATAAATATGTAAAGAACAAACCATGATGTAATATAAACTTGCAGCATATTCTTTTACATTTATATTATGAGCTCCATAAACAAAGAATGTAGATCTGAAGCTTGACCCATTAGCTTATTAGCAATAGTTACACTTACGCTGTCACATGTCTTGCATCTTGTGTTTTTGATATTTTCCTTTCTTGTAAACTTGAACAGGATGATGGAAGCGTAGTTTACTTCTTAATTTAGTTCAACTTAAGTTATTGGGTTTGGTAGAGAGTTAGTAAGAACTAGATTGCATTTATTTGTATAAATGTAGCTGCTGGGACAGATTTGAGATAAAGAGAAAAGAGAAAAAGGAGTGCAGGATAGCTATGAGAATGAAGAAGAAAAAGAAAAAAAGAAAACTTCGTTCATTATGCTTTGTAAATCTTTTTACTATGAGTAATGAAATTATATTTTTCCTCTTCATCTTTATCTCTTCCTTTGTTATGTATTTAAGATATACTTTTTGTTGTTTCTTTGAAAATGAAAAAACCAGCTCTACTACCTCATTTTCTAACAAAGCTCTTATAAATGCAAGACAGTAAGTCCAGGACTATCTTCCCTATCATTGACCATTGATGCAAATTTTTTTGTGGGAATATAATAAAACGACTAATTTTTACAACAAACCTGTAACATTAAAGCTACCACCAGGACAGTTATAAAAAGTGTTGCTGTCTCAAAAAGTTGAAAATTTAAGTCCATGGGACGCCCCATGATCCACCCGATGACTACAAGGAAGGGTATCTGCATCCATCAACCAAAATAAAGGAGTTACGAGGGTACACAGCCCTCAATGGTGAAATGAAAGAAATTTAATTGCAGCACGCCTTACAGAGTATGCCAAGAATATGCAGAATGAGAAAATAAAATGCTTCATGAACAATAGCAGATTTGAACCATTAGAACTGGTTTCTACAACCGTTTCCTTTTATTATCAGCCTGTCCAGCTGATATCTTAAGAGGTGAGAAGAAAAGTGTAGAATATAGCAATTAAAATGAAAATACTGCAGTAAAAAGCAAAACATTCTCTGAAGAGAAAAAAAAATTGACAGGTTTCGCATTATACTATAAGTTCTGTAAATGTACGATGCTTTTAATTTTTCTTTTCTCCTTAGCCTACTCAATTGACGCACTACATAAAAGAATCTAATGAGCATAACAAAGAAAAAAAAAATTATTTTTATAATTCCTTTGTTCCACTGATTTTGATGAATCCTCTGTTTCTTAACCTAACAAAAATTTCCATAACATCTATAGCTACTGAATCTTTTCTCGAATTCAGGAAACATTAACATACACGTGCATAAGCAATTCTAGAAGACAAAGGTTGATGAATTATATAAAGGGGAGAGTTCATTGGGTGCTGGGTACTCACCCCAAACATAGATATCTGTGTTGATGAGCCTAAAGCTACTCCCAAAGAGAGATCCTGCAGCAGATTGATTGAATTAGGAAAGAAGCAACAGTTTTCGGGGTGGAGTTATAGCTGGTTATCCATGTGCAATAATTGTTTCAGAATATTGGCACGATAAGTATTCTTACAAGCTTGTCTTTCATGGCAAACATAATAGCACCCGCATGCTCTGCGGCATTGCCAACAATCGGTAGAAGGATAACGCTTATAAATGCTACTGGTATTTTCCATTCCTTAGATGCTCCCTGAGAAGACAGATGTTGAACATGCAGAAAATGAGTGACAGCAAAAGATATTATTTTACCGCATAAATCTTAGCAAACATTACATTAGCACATTGCATATGCTAAAAAATGAGGTTGATGTACTTAGTATATAGAAATTTTGGCAAATGAAAAACATAGATTACAGAGGTTTCACTGTTAAGCACAAACTCCTCCAGCAATTGAAAGAGAATAAGGAGCACAAGTACTCTATATATCTAAATAATCAAAATTTTCTTTTACAAACAAATAAAACATATGGACCTCGTCTTCATAAATTGCCTCTGCCATTATTTTGGTAGAACATATAAGAAGGATATAGAAGAAAATCAATCACCAATAAGTGTGGCACAAAGTGACAAAATTAAATTACCCCTATGGCATCAACTAAATATTCCGAGAGGACTGAAACCCACAAGGTTAAAAGAAATAGCCATGTGAGTGCTTCCCATTTTGAGATCTCAGGAGCTTCTTCCTCATCTGTGTCCCAGGGCTGATCTTCTCCCTGAATTTATGCCATCAAAACAATGAATCCTTAATATCATATCCAATAAAATAGAGTAAAAGTATTGCAAGATTTCAAGGTTTCATATTCAAACCGCAGATAAGCTTGGTTTGAGTCTACAGAGACAAGCTGATAAATAACAGAAACTGCACTAAATATACTGTCTTGGCGTTTATTTGTCTGAATAATGAAGTCCATTTGATGACAAGTCCTAACAGACCGTTTAATCATAAGGTGAAATTTCAAATGAAGCCAAGAGGATGTTTACTCTCAAGGCAAATGTTTTTGTTAGGTTATTTATAATCTAGGGATGAATATGGCTTCTTTTGTGAGTGTATTAAGATAAACATTAGAACTACAGAATGTTGCCATGCCTAATGAAGGAAACATGGTCAAATTTCACGTTGTTATTAATTATGGAATGAATTCCATTTCTGCAAAAGTAGGAAAGTGTGTAGGAGTGTTCATCCAACATTAGAGACTAAAGAGAGAGGAGCAATGAATCATAGGAAAGCAATACTAGCATTTATATTCTATAGAACAATGAAAAAACCAACCTCATTTACAGGAACATATTGATTTTTCTGGCTCTTCAGTTGAAAATAGAGATATGCAGCATATGCGAAGAGCATGACACAACTAGTAAACCTTGAAAGTGCCAACTCAGACCTTCCAAAGTGCAATTCTGTACGTGTAGAGTGAAGGACAGCAGGGAATAGCAGGCCCATGACTGCCATCAAAAGCAAACCAGAATTCACACTGGCAGTTCCCTAACGAACGATTTTAAAGAATTGATCAACAAAGTTGTGAAGGATATAAAATACTAAAAAATGAATAAAGAAAAGAAAATCGACACTTCTTATTTGGCATACTTCGGGTGAATATACCTTATTAAACACTTGTTCCCTCTCAACAATCACAAGTCCACCACTGAAGAATGCACATCCAAGCACTAGCAACATATTTGACAAGATTGATCCAAGTAATGACTGCTGAACAACACGTATCATCCCATTTCTCAATGCATAAATTGATATTATCAGTTCAGTTGCATTTCCAAAAGTAGCATTTAAGAGTCCTCCAACTGTAGGATTCGTACGAGGACATTATCAGTTAAGGGAGAAGGAAAAACATTTAAACATGGAAAAACATTAGACTAACAATTGATTGGCATTACTATAGCTACTGGAACCAATATATAAAAATTTAAATTATTTTTTTGAGAGATTTAAGTACTATTTAACTTTCCATTAGATAAGGACTGATGGTTTGTTCAATAACGGTACTCGGATGCCAGGGCTGGCATGGGGGTTTTGAAAAGAGAACAAGAAAGAACTGAGACAACACTGCATACCTGGCCTCAAATATTTTATAGCAAACTTTATGGAAAACTTAAAGATCTATAAGCAGAGAAAATAATGAGGTTGACAACAAACAATTACGTACCTGTAGGTCCACTATAGTAAGCCAGCTGCCTACATCAAAGTGAACCAATGAAGACATTAGGTACTCATCTATCCGCATAAAAGCTATAATAACCAAATGCACTTGATATTTAGGTGATCCCCAGATTTTCAAGTCATTTAATCCTCAAAGGTTTAGACATATAAGCACAAAATAAAATTTCCATATGATTTCATTCTTAGGTGCATTTGTAACATATGAACTATACTTTTTCATAAATGTTAATGGAAGAATTGAATCTGTTGAGCAAATAGTACTATATGGTCTAATGGTCTGTATATATATATATATATATATATATATATATATAGAGAGAGAGAGAGAGAGAGAGAGAGAGAGCAAAAATTGTAAATAAATGCAATTAGACTATCAACCTAGCAAAAAAATGTATGCACTCATAAGTAAGGAGGTCAAGAAGGGTTTAAAGTTTAAACATCTATGTTCCCCATTGCTGAACTTTTACAAGAAATGTTCATTGAAACATTTGATGAAACCTTACTCCGTAGCAAAGCCCAGACGCTCAGCAATAGGAATAATGCCCAACAAACTGAAAAGAAAGACCCAACCCTGAAACACAAACAAATAAAATAACAAAGCCAATGTAAGCACAAACATTTGAAAATCCACAAAAATTCAGCACAGAACAAAAAATAGAGGGCTAACTCACATGACTATCATAAAAGTGATACACAAGCACTGCTAAAGGGCCAAAAGGCATAAGCAAATTGATTTTGGCAGAGAACATCACGATCTTTATGCTATCAAGCACACTGTTCCTTGGCCCACCAGAATTACTGTCTAAATCACTATTAGATAATTGTTTCTTAATTCCAATCGAGTCTTTACTCTCTTGGTTCTCATTTTCATTCTCTCCTTCAGCTTTATCTACTAATGATGACATCTGTTGCAACAAAATAAAACCATGTTACTAAATATATTTTTTAAAACCAAGCATATAATAACACATTCAAAATGCATGAACCTCTGGTGCACAAGGTTTCCTACATTGTGAGATCAAAAAAGGTCATCTATAATTCACAGAAATCTTGGCTCAATTGCACTCATGTCTCTCTAAACATATCACTGGTGTATATAAACATATCTAAATTTCAATTTGTAATATAAAATACCCGGAACATCAATTTATACAATTATAAAGCCTTAATGTTAAATTTTACAAATTTCGATGATAAAAAGATGATAAGACGACATTTGTAACTGAACTTCTCTCTCATAACTCTCCAATGACTCTTAAACATGACCTTTAAGCAGAAACACGTTTGTTTGTTTAAAAAGAAAAAGCACATAGAAAAAAAATAAAGAGCAGAAAAAAGAGAACGAAATGGCAAGTACTTTTTTTTTTTAAAAAAAGAATAGACTCGTGAAAAGGGTAGACGGAGAAATTATATATTTGCTTCTTTTTTTTTTCGGTTCTCATGTGTTATTACTATCATTTTTCAGTTATCATAATTTATAAAATCTAATACCAGGTTTTAACATGTTAATGCATACTCATGAGGCACCACAGGTGAAATTAAACATTTTTGGCAAAGATGAAATAACCATACGACCTTCTGATAACGAAGTAGCAACCTATATAATCTGACAAGTTAGAAAAGGAACAAACCTTCTACATGTACCTAATTGTTTTTGTCGTAAAAAAGAAGGAACAAACCTCTAGATTGGAATGGAATCGAATGATGGGTGTGTCGTTTTCTGAGGTGCGGCTAGCCATGGAGCGATTATAAGCAGGAAAAGCAACAACAATTCCATCACCAGGCACAATTCATATTCTCAATAGCCCCGACAACAAACACTTAAACAATAAATAAATCCTATAGAAGTCTCTGAATCTGCTAAACGCAGGCCAATGAAGAAGATGAGCAGAAAAGCACGACTTTTCAATCAAGAAAGGAAATTTCAGAGAAAGTGCAAGTGAAAGGAAGTCAATGTTTGATATATTCTGGTTCAAAAATAAAGACTGAACCCAAAAAGAAAGAATAAGAAAAAAAAAGGTGTTTAGATTATTAGATACCTTTCATTGAATAAGAAAAAAGGTGTTAAGATTATTAGATACCTTCCATTGAGACAAATGTATTTATCAATAATAACCATTAGATAACGCCATTTTAGGCGATATTTCTACTTTTGTTTTTCTATTATCAGAGAGAGAGAGATAGAGAGAAATGGAGGGGACGAGAGGGATAAATTGATTGATTTTCGTCGACTCCGTTTCTACAGGAGATATTAAAATTCTTCCCATGAGCCAACTAATAAAAATCACACTGCTAGAATCTCATATTCTCAACTGTCGTCGACGATGATAGATGAACATAACAAAGCTAAATAAAGTTCGGTGAAATTTCAAAAATAGTAGACCTCTTCAACGGCACAGTCAGTATGTTTTTCTTTTTTTTTTTTTTTTATTGTTTTTTACTCATAGAGCAGACCTGATTGCAAATAACAGCCTAATAATAATAATAATAATAATATAATGGAAAAATTATTGTTTTTTAACCGTTTCGTCTGTATATTGGTCAAATTGTTACGAAAGTCTTTGGAGTTTCATTTCATGATGTTATATAGTTCCTCGTCCGAAAAGTGATATTTTTACGTTTAATTTACATTAAAAAGACTAAAAGACTCATATTGTGGGACCCACTAAACATTTTAAAAAATACAAAAAAACTCTTCATCTTCGTTATCATTCTTAACTTTGTTCGCTCCTCTTTTTCAATTATTCTTTTCAGCAATGGCTTCATGTAATAGCTAACAGTTACATGGTGTCTCTTTTATTCGGTGGGTCTAAAAATTATAGAAGCGCGAATGTGTTGAAATTGAACCCCAAAAATAATTGTAAGTAGAAACCTATACAATTAGACATTCATTGAATTAATTTTGGAGGAAAGAACTATAAAAGCAGTTCTTTTTATCATTATCACTATTTATCACGCCCCTTGATTAACTAAGAAATTGGTGAAATTAAAATTTTAATTCAAAATACTTATGAAAAATTATTTTTAAAATATGTAATTCTTGATTCTCGTATTATTATATTTTTAATAATTTGAGGTTAAAGTTATAAAAATATACAATAATTTTAAAAAAAAAAAGTCATTCATAGTGCCTAACCTACAAAAAAAACTATGCAGAATGAGTGAAATTGGAGAGCTGAAGTTTTAAGAGAGTAAAAAATGCTGAAGAGGCCACATTCTGAATTATTTTTTTATTTTTCTGGTGTAAACTCTGGCATTATTAGATCAAAATTCTTCTATCAAGATTTTTCCTACTGCCGTTCATGATCATGAGTTTGCCTATAAACCCTGCATTTCATTCTCGTTTCGGATGTTTGTAGACACTGAGTTGGCGTTCAAATATTTATACAACCAGGACATATACATGAATCGTGCATTAAACGAGGCCTAAAATAAATGCGAAAAGTAGAATTGCTATTAGATGCCCCAACCAGGATTTTGGAAGAGTAAGTAAAGAAGATCTTTCTCAAATTACGGTTCCGCTGGGAATCAAAGCGTCCTTAATTACTGTGACGATTCCACTCTTAATGAAATATCCATCAGTTTCCCTGGCTGCTTCTTGCACATTGTCGCTATTAATGATCTGAAATTAAAATATAAATCCCTTTTCAGTACATATATAAGTTCATGACAACTTAAAAAACATAGAAATAATTTCACAGCACTGAAGTGAAAACTATAATTGAACCAAAGAAAATTAACCCTTGTCTATAATGGTTAAGCTTTCACTTAAACAATGGGTTGCGGTGATGTAAGATACCAGACAAACAATTATTTTTGAGATTTCAGAAGATAAAATGCAGATAAGAGTAAGAACTTTTTTAGATGTTACCTTCACATTGTCTCCAATTCGGGCATTCTTGTCAATAATGGCTCTCTTGATATGAGAATTCTTGCCAATACCAATTGGAACACTACCCTTTGCAGCCAGAAACCTCCTGTCCGCATCAGTCTGGGCCCAGACATTTGGGAAAGAGAGAATCAACAAAATTGCAAATGGAATAAAAGTGAAATACTTGCTTCTGCCCAAATAGTCCATTAGCACAGAAATAAAAGATGATAGATGCTAAAATGTCAATTCTCAGGCGTCAATATGCTAGTACCTCATAATAATCTGCTCCCATTAACAATGTGTCCTCTATGATTGCACCTTCTGAGATGCAAGATCGAAGCCCAACCACAGAGTGGTGAATTTTACAGTTCTGAGAAGGACAAAAAAGAAGAGTTGCAGAGAGACTAATGTCCAAAAATGAACTCTTATAGATGAATATACATAAATGCCTTTGCCAGGTTAGGATACAGTGAATTATCTGGCCAGAGCCAACTATAATTCCTTGCCAAACTTTCTGACCTGTAAATTACCTTAATGACACAACCTTCACCAATAACACTATCCGTAACGTCAGCATCAAGCATCTTGGATGGAGGCAAATAACGGGGTTGAGTATAGATTGGAGATGAACGGTCATAGAAGCTACAAAAGAAATGCCAAAGATATAGCAATATGTCAAATAAATGAACAGGCCGCAAGCATGGCATCTTGAGCATAATTAGAAGTAGAACTGGAAGAATACCTGAAATCTGGTATTGGCTTTTTAGTTATCCCAAGATTCGCATTGTAAAAGGCCTCAATTGTACCAATATCTTCCCAGTAGCCATCATATAAGTAAGCTTGCACCTGTAGAGTTCATGGAGCAGTTAATAGTCTAAATATAGACTATCTAGAGATATTGAAAGCAGAAAAAAAGGCAATTTTGATGTTGAAACCACCAGAAAAATAAACGCATGACTTTGTAACAGGAAATTGCCAAACCAATGCATCCAAAGTAAAAGGGACTTCCGAAGTCCTCTGTGAAACAAAATGTCTTTGCTCAAGATGGCAAAGTATAAACAATAAAAGTGATCAGGTGTAGGAAATATAAATTCAAGACTATACAAACCATGAACAGAAGTCCTGCTTTGGCCTCCTTTACAAGAAAAATAAAGGTGGGTTACACTGCAAGAGTTAAGGCAATATGGCTTCAACATAGATAAGAAACAGTTTTGCATTCTGATTTTCATGTTTAGACACAATGCGTCACAACATTTGCATAAGTACATGCTATCTGAAGACCCGAACCAGCTATTCCTGATAGTCTCTTACAGATGAGAATGTAAGAGGATAATTAAAATAAGGTTACTTACTCTCACCCCAATGGAGGTAGCACCAGGAATAACTTCACTTCCAAAATCATTGGCTCCAGGAAACCTGTCTCTTAGCAGATCTAACATCACATTTTTGCTAACAACATATATCCCCATGCTAGCAATATAAGGCATCTGTTTAGCTCGCTCATCATCAAGACCTAAAATGGTAGTATCAACCTGGAACAAAATAATGAAATAATGACTAACAAAATTTCAAGAGAACATTATCTCCCTGTAACCATTATTGGATTATCAAGCATAATAGCAAATGACAACTAAATGAATTGTTTTTGAATTAAGACCTACCTTCATAGCTTTCAATTGCTCGCCTTTTGGTTTCTCAGCAAATTCAATTATGCGCCCTTCTTCATCAATTTTCATAAGACCAAAGGCAGTTGCACGTGCTTCATCCATTGGTAGAGCAGCGACAGTAATATCCGCATCAGTTTCCCTATGTGCTTGGATAAACCTTTCATAATCCATTCGATACAAATGATCCCCAGCAAGAATTAGGAATTCTAAAACATTGTGCTCCTCAAATAACCACAAATACTGTCTGACTGCATCAGCAGTACCCTGTAAATCATTAAAACAAAATTTAATAAGAGGACTTTAAGCAACAATGTAAAAACATCGATAAATCTTTAACACGAAATACATAAGGTGTCATTAGGATACGTAGGCATATGAAATTGAAGAATTTCATCTCAGGTATATTAATTTAATGGTTATGATACAAAGAGAATCTTTACTTGAATGTGGATTATAATTTGTTTTTCTCTATCTCATTCACAAGTATCAAGCCTAAAATTTAAATTGCATAAAAAATCAAACAATAATTCAATTGCAAATATGTCCCTTCCAAATACATAAAAAATGAATTTTCTCAAACATTTAGTACCTGGAACCAATTTGGATTTTCTGGACTCTGCTGAGCAGCAAGGACTTCCACAAAACCTTCATTCTTGTAGCCACCCATGTTGCTTGCATATGCTCGTGAAAGGTGACGATTGAGGGATGCAGAGTTGAATTGTGTAAGAACATAAATCTTTGATATATTACTGTTCAAGCAATTGCTCACAGGAATATCAATCAGTCTGTAATTTGCTCCTAAAGGAACAGCTGGTTTTGCCCTCTTCTTGGTAAGAGGGTAAAGACGGGTCCCAGCACCACCTCCAAGAATAATTCCCAAAACACTCTGTTAGGATCACAGACAGCGAAAACGTCAGCTAATCTCCACTTTATGAATGAAACAAAATATTACACTCCGTTGGATGCACAAGTCTGGTACAAAACTTACAAGGAAAAAAAAATAACAGTGATTGCAGCAACATATAAACAACAAAATTGAAATCTATTAAGCCATCGAAAAGAAACCACAAGGAACAATTCCAACAATCAAGTCAATTCTAATTTCTAATTACTAGACTACTAACATTTTGGACTTTATTTTCAATCCTTTTCTCCTTCATCTTTCTACAATTGAGCGTAGGTGCACATAGAAATCAAGATATAGAAAAACAGTGATATCAACCTGAGGCCAGTCATTTCTCAATGGACACATTGCAGTTAACTTGAAATTTTCAAAATCCAAATCAACACATTATTACATATTATGTCATAGATGCATATTCCACCTATGTAACTGCAATGCAAAATGGGCAAAGTTACATGATTAATAGTCAAATTTTTATGTCGGTGAACGTATAAATAAAAGAAAAACATCCAATCAACTTTCATCACTTCAAAACAACGGTAATTAAGACTAGCAAAAGCTTTGATTGTTTAAGGTTAATAGAATTCTCTAACTTCGCAGATAACATTCAAATTAAAACAACAACCAATTTAAAATAAAATATTAAATTAAATACATTCATCTTAAAATAAAATATTAAATTAAGTGTCAGCAAATCAATGTTTCATTTTTCCTACGTCCTCATTATACAGTACCGTCAAATCTAGACGAAAACAGGATAATCCAATCAAAGCTCCCCAAATGAATCAAAGTATAACACGGTTAAAGCATATAAACTACCATCCAATTCAAGTATTACTTCGAGCTCAAATTGTAACAAAACAACAAATATAAAAAACGAGATGCAAAAAATCTCACTCTGCTAGCGTCCGGGTCAAGACATGTTTGTGAATTCTTGGAATCAGAAACGGCCCTAGGAGAAACCACCATCGGCGTCCTCTCATTACAGCCAGTTGCACGGCGACCGGAAAAGGCCTTATAACAAATCTTATCCCCGGAGAGATTGGACGACGAGAATGACAAGCTTTGCAGAAGCGGTAGTGTTTGCCGGTTGAGTTTCGACGAATTAAGAGATGAGGAGGTCGGTGATGGAACTTTCAGAGCTCCGATAGCAGCGGTACTCGCCATTTATATATTCAAATCGCTAACAAAAACGCAGGAAATGCCAATGAATGAAAACTGTGTTTATCTCTCCGTCTCTCTTCACTATAGAAGAGCAGCAGAAAGTGGAGTATTGTGTTTTGATTTATTATGTGGAGGATCTGAGATTTGATGGGACCTCGGGAACGGTTTTGCCCATTCCTTTTGCATGGATTTACGGGATTTGGCGGGTAGAAAGGTGGGACACTCCAAGGGTATTTTGGAAATTCGATACTGCTTATAAGAGTAAAAATCTGAACAAAACGATTTTAGTGGCTGTCATTTCACTAAGCAAGGGTCACATGGCGTTCTTTCCTTCATTTGGAAATTACTTAAGACTACTTTTTGGGTATAGGACACACCAATAAATTAAAATAGTAATTAATATTTCCATTTTTTTTATACTATTTAAGACTCGTTTTTATTTCCTCAATAAATAATTAATAATATCCTCGCGTGCCATTTTTTTCCCCTAGCATAAGAGGAGATGCACTGCCAGCAGGATTTCTAAATTAACAAAAATTTAATATTCACGAAGACCAAATCATAATTTTGATTAATAAGAAGGGTCAAATTAAAATATCTTTTTTAATTTTTAACACTAAAAACTGAAATTTTTTTTTTTATATTGGAGGTCAGAAACCTTTGGGTCCTACGTGAAATTTGATAAACTCTTGTTCTTGTTCCTCCTGAGCCGTTGCTTTTTTACAATCTGACGTGAGGTGAATGTTGACATTGACAAGATTTTTTTTCTTCTATTAATCCTGTTGTAAATTGTTTTAAGAGAATTGAAATTTGGGTCATTGGACTGGAGATCATGATGGGACTTAGACGGTGATAGTAGTATTTGCTGATAAAGGCAATGGACGTTCGATCAATGATAGATTTGTCACAAAATAATGACGTGTGATAAGCGCTCGAGCCAAAATTTACTGTAAATAGGCTAAAAAAATTGTAAAATTAAAGACACAAAATAAAACGAAAAACTATCAGTTTGAATTATTGTTGACAGTTTTATTTGATTTTAACTCTAACTAATTGAATTTAATTATTTTAAAATTTCAATTTGAATAGAAAAAAAAAAATCAAAAATCGAGTTTATCGTGAATAAACTAATAGAATCAACGGCGTCTATGATTTTCAATTTAATTTGATATGATTAGCAATTTGATTTGAGTCATGGCAATAGAGATGAAAGATCGATGATGATGGGACTTGGACGGTGATGGTAGTATTTGGTGATGGAGGTTCGATCAATGATAGATTTGTCCCAAAACAATGACATGTGATAAGTGTTCAAGCCAAAATTTAACGTAAATGGACTAAAGAAAATTGTAAAATTAAAGAGACAAAACAAAATGAAAAATTATCAAATTTGAATTATTGTTTACAGTCGAACTAATTGGATTTATAAAGTGGAATCTAATTATTTTCAAATTTCAATTTGAGCATAAAAAACATCAAGAATCAAACTTATCGTGAATACATTAATCAAATCAAATAATGTCGATTTGATTTTTAATTTAATTTAATATGATTTTGTTCAATTTTATTGTTTGATAATTATAAATAGTGGTTTCAAGTGTTTATAGCTTTTACTTTTTTAGCATAAAAGACTAAAAATAGTACACAGAGTATTTTAATTTTTCTATTACTAAAAATTAAAGGGAAAGAAAATATAAATGTTAGGTAGAATGGCTAATTAATTTAACGGAAATAAACAGTAAGGATGTGTTATGTAATTTTCAAAAAGTAGGGATTAAATAATTAATTTTATAAAAATATAGGATCAAATAGTACTTTACCCTTACAATACCGTACGGGATTTTGAAAGGTAAATGTCACCTGGCATATCTAAAAAATAGTCCCTATTTCAACAACGTATTTAGAATTTAATTCAATAGGTAAAAATATATGAATATATTAATTTTAATTAGTGCTAGAAAGAAATGCGTCAGGCCAATATGTCAATGAGTCTAAATTAGAAATCTGACGTAAACAATCGGAAAATATATTAATAATAATATTTTTATTGAAATGTTAATATTTTAAAGATATTTTTTATAATATATTAAAAGAAATGAAATCACAGTACTTTTTTTTAAAATTTTTTAATGATATTGGCTCGGTATGCGGCAGTGGCGGTGGACCAGTCGGCAAATAATTTCCCATTTAAATTAGCAGAAAGTGTCATGGAAGCTTGTCACATCAGTTCTGGCACACAATTCCGTAAGACACAATTTTCTCTCTCATGCCCATCTTTTCCCTTAAACGGATAGATGCCTTTTCCATCACCGCAACTCCGGCGACCACACAGATAAAACCTTGAATTCCTTCTTCAAAGCATGAATTCCCTATCGATCATTATCATTGTGAGGGACAATGGCTTGATAACCATGTCTGCCCGAGAATGTTATTAATCTTGTTAGAGATTGAACCCAGCAAAAACGAAGCTTTGTTTTTTTTTTTTTTATTCTTAATTTTTGAAATTTTCAGAGAATGCGAATTAGAGTCCAGAAGAAGAAGATGAAGGATATGTAGAAATTTTGATATTTAGAGAGGGTTAACTTAAAGACAATGCTTAGCATGAGGAAATGCAGAAGGCCTTTTGCCTGTTTATAAAGAGAATAGCAAGCTCTGGTTTTTCACTTTCTTTTGTTGCTTTGCTTTTGTTTTGTGCTTTTGGGAGTGGGATGAAAGTGGGTTTGATAAATTTGATAAAAAAAAGAAAAAAAGAAAGAGAGGCTTCACGAAGTGGTAACCTGCTTCTTACCTCGCCACATATTGGCTGGAAATCAACAAACATGCAATTAAAATTGTTTTTATCTTTTACTGCTTGGGTGAGGTCATATATGAGATTTACAGAGAATATGAGAAAGAGCATGGAAATGAATTTTATAGATTTTGAAAGGATTTGGATTTATATTTGAAGTTATGCCTCCACATTGGTCAAACCTAGAACCCAATACGATAAAGAGTTGGCGATGGAGATGGACCTTCCATCTCTTCCTTCTTTCTTACATATAATTCTTTTTTCCAAAGAGTCTCCATTGAAGAAGCCTCAAATGGTTTCAATCTGGGGATCTTCTTTCCATCTCTTCTTTCTTACATGCTAATTCTTTTCCTTTTTTTTTTTTTTGGCAGATTTTAAAAAAGGTTGACTATCAGTTTTGATGTTATTTGTTTGGTGTTTAGCTTTTACTGAATTTTTTTTCTTTTCTCGCCGTTCCTCTGTATTTGCTGCTGCTTTTTTTTTTTTTTCTATTTCACACTTGTTTGACGTTTTATTGACTTTTGATAAGTTTATTTGGCAAGCTTATGTGGCATTTTTCGTTAAGTTACTGGCTTTTTGACTGTCCACATCAGATTTGCGGTTTAGACTCACCGGTAAATCGACCCAATGCATTTCTTTGTAATGCTAATTAAAATTTATATATTTTTACACGATAAATTAAATTTTAGATACCACACAAACTGATGGTATGGTGATTAACACGTTGATCATCTATTTATTAGATAAAAGATTCCATTGTTGATGCGCACATTTTATAATGCATAATGTCTAAATATTAATTTTAATATAAGAGAATTAGACCTATTTAAAGTAATTATTTTTTTTCTCTAAAAAAAATAAATTAAATTTTAGATATAGCATTGAAATAGGGTCATTTACACGGAATTTGAGCACCGTCCGTTTTCCATTTTAATAGTATGAGGAAACAAAAGCGGTAGTAGGTGGAGGTACATCACGTGTGATGTATATTTGGTAAATTTGGATTTTTATGATTGATTACAGATTGAGGACACGTGATCTGTGACCCTACTTTTCACGAGTGAAGGTAAGGTTATCCCACACCGCTCAATTGAATTATAATTATGATCCTTCGCATATTCCTTATCTTATAATATGCAAAATTCAAAAGTATTAATTAACATTTGCATAATGATAAATAAATCATTATAGTCTGATTGTTCCTCTAATTATATGGGAAATAGGAGATGTGGAGTTTTTTATCTCTTAATTATTCGAATGAATAAAAACACTTACATCACGTTACGGTACATTTTTTATAATTTATAAAATGTAATTGGTCTGTCGTTGTTTTTTTTAAAATATATTAACATATTTTTATGTTTATACCATTAAATTTTTTCCATCCATTTTTGATATTTTTTTCCGTTTAAGTCAACAAGAAAATAATCAAATAAAAAAAGAGAAACTATAATATTATATTAAAAAATTACAGTATGATCTCTTTAGTTTAAAAAATATAATTATTTTGTTTTATTTTTTAAAAAATGCAAGAGGTATTTTTGTTATTTTATAAGGCACTTAACGGAAAAAATGCAAAGTTTATAGAAAGACTTTATAATTTGGCGGAAATAAAATATAAAGACATTTTAATTTATTTTTAGAAAAATAGAAATGGACTAATTGTATTTTATAAGATACAAGGATCGTAATGTAATTTTTTCATAATTATATATTGGTCGAAAACTATAGTATTTTTCCAATTGATTATGACAATGAAATATTTAGACATTATCAAAACCGTTGATAATTTTTAATTATTTTTAAATTAAAATTTAATTTAAAATATCAAAATTTAAATTAGAATAAATGATTCATTTTATTTAAAATTGATTTTGTAATTATTTTAAAATATAAAAATAAAATAAGTATTCAATTTTAAAAAAGACTATATAAAATTAAAATCGTGATTTTAATTCACTATTGAACACTAATCATATCTATATATTTATTAAATTATATAACTTCTTATATTAACAATTTTCTGTATATAAAAACTAAAAATTTACAAATAGCTATTAACTGAAATTAATTGATTTGTTAAAATGTAATTGTAATTTTTTTTTTCGAAAGGAAAAAACATTTGTAATTAGAGACCTTAAGTCTAAATTTTCAGTCAAATTAGATTAATGCTCCGTTCATAAACTATTCTTGAGCCAATATTTAGTATTTTGACTAAGGCAAAATTTTACTGTGTTTGTAGAAATTAATTAAAAAATAAAATACTTTTACATCTTTAAATTATAGTTAAATTAATATTTATGTTATTTGAGTATTAATTAGTCTTTTTTATAACATTTGTTGCACGTTGATAGTATTTATTATACTTTCATTTTTTATAGTTTTTTAATTTTTTTATCTACATAATATTAAATTATAAATTTTTATTTAGATTAAAATATATATAATTGGTTAATTTGTATTAGACTTTACAGTATAAGCTATTTGCAATGTTATTTTTTATTTGTTTAATTTTATTTTTATATAATAAAGTGGTTTCAAAATAAAATTAATTAAATCTCTATACATAATCCTTCAATCCCTAATTTATACCATGTTTGTATGGTGGCACAATGTTCTACATGAGTCCACGTTGGAAGGACATCATACCAAAGTCGTACAATTAGGACTTTGATATGATTTTATTCCGTTCATTATATAAATATAAATTCTTAAAACTTTAATAGATGTTAAAAAAAAATTATCATTCAATCTCCAATCATTGCTCTTAATCCAAATCAATATTTATATACAGTTATAATGAAAAATAATAATAAATTTTTTTATTAGTAGGTAAAATAAAAGAAATGAGAAAATGATTTAAATTAATAATGTTAATCATTTTGGCTACAATGATAGTATTACACATCCAGTAAATTAGAGAAAGAAATATACGAGTATACACAAACTTTCAAAACAAAAAAAAATTACTCAAAATAGAAACATATGGTTTTAGTTTTTTCAATTTATAAACATTATTTTCTTTTAAGTCAAATATTATATAAAATAAAAAATATCAAGAAATTAAAAATGTTTAATCATGAGACCATTCATGGACATATAAATTTTTTATTAAATTAAAGTGATAGACGTGGTTACAAATTAATTCAATAACGAAAAAAAAACAAAATAACTCATTTTTATTAAGAATACAACTTTTTTAAGAATTCAATATACAATAAGAAATAAATAATATTAAAAAATTACCTGAATTTAAAAAATAATTATGAAAATGCTATAATTTAATTAAATTTAATTTTGATAGATAAAAAAAAATTATAACCAAGTCAATAAATGAAAATTACAAAACAAATCATACTAGAATCTAATATTAGTCAGTTAACGAGTTCACTTAAATATTTTGTTCTTCTATTGTTTTAAGTTGCAAACTTCAAATAAATAAATTAATTAATTACATAATAAAAAATTACATAAAAGAAATGTTATACTCTCTCCAAACAAAATCACAATTTTTCCCGCAAACATGAAAAAAAGAGTATACCTTTTTTAAATATATATATATATTTAAAAATAATTTTAAATTTTTAAAAATTATATCTAATCAAATAATAAAATAATTTTTTTTTCTTAACTACGTATATCTTGAATTCATAAAATTAAACCTATATACTGTTTGAACAAAGTCAGCCAAGAAGAGAAAAAGCGTTCCCATTGAATATTTGCTTTGTTAACGAGGGTTGAATTTTGGCCTTCATATAAAAAAATAGAGTGTCGAACTACTCATCCAAATATTTATTTATATAAAATATAATTTTTAAATTGACTATAATCAATATTATTTTTTAATATCTTAAATTTTATTAAAAGTAATATTAAAAATGTCATTATTTTTCGTATTCTCATATATATATATATATATGTAGTATAGATAAATAATTATTCCTATATATATATATATAGTATAAATAAATAATTTTAGAGTATCTAACTTACTATTTTAGTCGATAGGTAGGTTCTTCCATCTATTTTAAGTTAAAATCACCGTTAAAAAAAAAAATTACGATTTACCTTTCTAGTCCGAAAAATCAAACAGTTTCTCTACCATATTCCTCTCTCTCTCCTATACCCATGAAACGAGCTCATTTGTCAAAGCAGTGATACACTTCTTCACCCTCTCTCCCAAATCGAACCAAAGCGACTCTTCCACTCTAATAATGAATACAAGAGCATGAATACTTTGATAGCAAAGAACTGGGTTAGGTCATGGTTTTTATTTTGGAGAGCCGCGAGTAGGATGGAGAGGGAGGAGCATAAGGAGGATTGATTATTTTCTCTGTTTGATAATTTGCAGAATAAGAATTTATTTCAATGGGATGTGCTTATTAGTAGGTACACTCAAAATGAACTTTATTTTGATGCAATCAACATGTTTATGAAAATGATAATAGATACAGAGTTTTAACCTTATAAGTTTACTTTCCCTTGTGTGATAAAGCTTGTGCTAGGGTTTTAGATGCTGGGTTAGCTAAAGTGATTGTGGCATGGTAACAAAAATGGGCTTGATTTTTAAATTTTTTGTGGGTAATGCTTTGATTGCAATTTTATGGGAAATGTAGGTTAGTTGACGCAATGCCAGTGTTTGATTGTATGCCAATGAGATATTTGGTTTCTTGAATTCAATGATTTGTGAGTTTTTGAAAAATGGATTTTCTCGAGAGAGTCTTGATATAATGGTGAAGATGTCAGTTGAAGAAGAAGAGTCTCAAAAGCCATTAACTTTCTCTATGGCTGTGGCTCTTGGTTTTACTGCCACGACTGCCAAGTTTATTTGTTGAATATTTTGCTTGTTTGCTTAGAAAATTCACAATTGCAAACTTAAAGAAATTTTGTGGCGATCCAATGAGACATGGGTTTTAGTACCATGATTGGTGGCCAATGCTTTTGTTGCTGCCGATGCCAAGCGTGGGTTGCTGTGTTCTACTAAATGTGTATTTAACAGAATGGATACAAAGAATGAGTTCTTGGAATACACAGAATGGTGATCCAAGACAACCTTTAAGTTCATACTTTTTTTTTTTTTTGCTTAAATTTATAAAAAAATTGGAGATTTTGAGAAAAATTGGGTATTTTGTCTCTATACAGTAATTGAGGGTCATTAAGGGTAACTTTGGCTCCTCATTTCTATTTTTTTGTTCATTTTTAACAGTGATTTTAACTTAAAATAGATAGAAAGACTTATTGAAAGGAACAGTAAGTTAATGATTCCAAAATTATTTGTTAATATTAAAAAAACCTAAGTATTAATTTAACTATAAATTAGGGACATAAAAATATTTTACTCTTAATTAAATTTTAACAATTCACTGTTTTTTTTTTAAATTCAATTAATTAAATAATTAATACCTCTTTTTTTTCAAATTCAACTAATTAAACAATTAATACCTCTTTCTATGTTAAACGTTTATGTTTACCGTTACTTCTAAATGAAACGGCTCAACAACAGCTAATATCGCCTAAAGGACCATAGATTAAGTAATCGTAATTAGTTCGGTTCTCAGTCGCAACTTCCTTTACAAATGGAGGCCCGTGTATTGGGCCCATTACAAACTCAATTTTAATTAAAGGTGGGCTAGGGACCGAAAGCAGAATTCTGAACTGAAACCCAATAACCTATGCAAAATTATTAGATCGTTTAAACAAAACTAGAAGGGCAGCTCCTTCTCTCGCAACAGTAGAGCTTTCTGCCGAGCGCGCTTTTTTCTTGCTTTCTTCTTGGCGTTATCAGTGCTCAAGATGAAGCTCGTCAGGTAATATTATTTCTTTCTTTTTTTTCTTGAACTGTTATTTTTTGGTTAGCAAAAATGGAAAATATATTCTTACCTCAACGAAATCTAAGCTTCATCTTCTTACTTCTCACTGTAATTTTCCATTTGAATCTTAATGGTTAGGTTTTTGATGAAACTAAACAACGAGACTGTATCAATTGAGCTTAAAAATGGAACTGTTGTTCATGGCACTATCACAGGTTCTTCTCTCTAACTTTTCCCCTTTTTATTTCATTTGTTTAGTTACTGAATTGAAATTATTTTATGCTTTGTGTTTTAATTCTGATTCTTATTTTGATTTTATTTGTTTAGATTATTATTTGAGAACTTCTTGGTGATGCATTTTTAGGGCAAGATTTTGAAGGAGGGTTGTTAGCTATTGCCTGCAGTAGCATGGATGTTCCAGGAATAGGTTCCAAGATGTGCAGTACTTTTACCAAATTGTTTTTGCAATATCCCTCCTTTTGTAGCTAATGTAATACTGATGACTTTCTTCGATTTGTTTGATGTGTTATTTGAGGCTTTTAACAATTAATTGCCAGAAATATTATGGTCATGAGCTTTTCGTGTTGATTTGTTTTACTCATTGGATATTGATTTTCACTTGCGAAGAGGAGCAATGGACGAGTATTTCTTTTCTCTAGATAACTTTTCTCCATCTCTTTTTAGCTCTTCCCTACAAAGGCTATGAACTTCAATTAATATGCAATCAACTTCTCTTCAGGTAGTATTTTTTTGCTTTGCTGATAGAATAGTACATGGCCATAGGAGTTGTTGCTCTATCTCCATTACAGAAAGATATTAGGTTGAGCATGAGGATATGCGATTGTCTCGGTGGGTTTTGATACTGATAGAAACTCAGTCTTTACAATTCTAGCATCAAGAACTTTGGTACACATTAGATTCATATTAAGGTATATTATTTTTGCTGTCGTATTGTATTCTTAGATGGGCTTGGTGCTTCTTTGTTAACTTCTCAAAATACTACACTATTTCCCTTCAGACTTCCAACAAGCTTTCATTTATTTTGCTTTCAATTATTATTGGCGGATCTGTGATTTAGTTTTGTTTAATTTTTCAATTTTAAGCCTTTTAATTAATATAGCCGATTTTATTATGACCAGAATGTTGCTGGGAGTTCTAATGTATTATATATTCTCTCTAAAATATATACGAACTCTTTAAGTTTTAATACTTGTGCTTCATTCAATTTTCCTTCATCTTCATTCATCCTTGTCAAGAAAAGAAGTATATACCTGAGCTTGCTTAATTTTCTTTTCTTTTTAATTCTACATTGCCCTCCTATATTTTTTTTTATTATCCTGAATGTTTATTGTAACAGACTCTGTTAGCTTAGGTCTTAGAAAGAGGTTAAGATGTCAGTAATATATCACAATTAAATGTTATTTGAAATTTGGAAAAGCATTCATCATTTCTACAATAATGCTAAACCAATATTCCTCATTCCTTTCACGAATCTATTTTCAATGTTGCGCATCCAAGTTGAGAGGACTGAGGAATATGTTTTGCCACATTCTCTTGCCTCTGAATCGTTTGCTGTCTTCATCCTCCAAATCTTTCAGTCTTACACCCCTGAATGTTAGGAAGAATTATTTTTATGCATATATTTTGAACTGTAATTTGGAGTCTTTCATTTTGCGTTTGCTATCTTCCACAGATTATGAAGGAAAATTGAGACTATATGAAAATGGTTGCCTAAATCTAAATGGTTGTTTTGTTGAAATCTCATAGGTGTGGATGTTAGTATGAACACACACTTGAAGACTGTGAAATTGACAGTAAAGGGGAAGAATCCAGTTACTCTTGATCATCTAAGCGTGAGAGGCAACAATATCCGCTACTATATACTCCCTGACAGCTTGAACTTGGAAACTTTACTTGTGGAGGAAACACCAAGGGTTAAGCCCAAGAAGGCGACCGCTGGTATTGTAAACTTGACATCCTTTTTCTTCTGTATCCAATTATTTGATATTTAACTATGATATTATTGCCCAAAAATCATGGTTATCTGTTATGATTTCAGGGAGGCCTGTGGGACGTGGTCGGGGACGAGGGCGGGGTCGTGGACGTGGCAGAGGTCGCTAAGCATATACTTTTCAGCTTGTATCAGGATTTTCAACGTCAATTAGTGTATAGGTGGGAGTTTGCTTAAAAACAAAAAGAAAAAAGAAAAGGGGAGGGGAACCTGAGTGTGAAGTCTAGAACTATATCATATTGATCCCCCCTGAGGTCTTTTGGTCTCTGAGTCCAGCCAGGTTTTAGTGCATGAAAATATTAAAGGGAAATGCTTAGTTCAACATATTAGCAGATGAACAGTGGTAGATGCTGCTGAAATTTTCAATTTTGACAGTGTGAACTAGACTTCAGTCACTGACTTATTTCTTGATTTTTACTTGGTGATTATAAACTCATGATGTATGTTAGACTGAGAATGGCTTACAATTTGCACTACTTGGTGATAATGAACTGGGAGAGGAATTTCTATGCGTGTTTTCCTCCAGATCAGTTAGCTCTGCCCTCAGGAAGGGGTGGGGATAGTGTCTGCATCACCGATGTCTGAGATTTGGGCTTCCCTGCTTGTTTGTAGTCAAAAAAGGAAAAAGAAGTCATTTCTTATACCAGCTTTGGTGGCGGAGTAGTTGTTTTTTTTTTTTTTTTTTCTTCTTTCCTGCCTTTTCATTTCTTTTGCTTGCAAGGTTTTGGAGATTTTTAAGGGAACATAGAAATATGAGAGGAAATTCTCACGTCGGTAATGAGTAGGAGTGAGCAAACAGTTCTGGCAATTTAGTCTGGGTGGCTGTCGGCTCAATAAATTTAGATTTATTCAGTAATGATTCGATTAAAAATGAATATAATTGAATTAATCAAATTAACTGGAGAATAAAACAACATTTGGGTTAATTAAGTTGAAATCGGTTAACTAAATGTTTCAGCCCGAATTCATTAGTTAACCTGGTGAATTTAATTTGATATCCGGTCGGGTTACTTTACGCCAGAATATCCTGAGTTGGCTTTCCACGTACGCTAGAATGATCTAAGTTGGTTTGCGCCAGAATATTCTGAGTTGGCTTTCCACGTATGCCAGAATGATCTGAGTTGTTTTAAGCCAAAATGTTTTGAGTCGATTTAAGCTAGAATGTTCTGAGTTGGTTTCCACGTGCGCCAGAATGATCTGAATTCTTTCCACGTACGCTCTTTGACGTAGTCGGACATCAAGTTAAATTCAATTCACAAAGTCGAATATCGGGTTAAATTCGCTTTTGTGATACACAAATTAATTTTGAGGAATTTTTAAGTGTCATAATTTCAGGGATGACATCGAAATAGATGCTGAGAAATTTTTAGATGAATTTGGCCCACTACGTCACTCATAGTTGATCTAATCAATTAACCCTACACCATCTTCTTTTTTTACTTCATTCCATATCAACAACTGTAAACCCATTCCAACTAAAATTTTTAATTTTATAACCAAACGAAAGAAAAGAACAACAAAATTAATAAAGAGTAAAACTTCTTGAAAAACTTAAGCAAGGAATCAAATAGAAAAAATGTCAATCTCTCTCTCTCTTTTTTTTTTTTTTTTTTTTTTCCGTTGTTTCTTAGAATTTTCTACGTATAATCCCTAATTAAATCTTATTTTTATTTCTTGATGAAAGAAAGTTTACGGACAAAAAATCATATACCAATTCACGCCTTGAAACGTGATGATAAATTGATTTCTTGCAGTTGAATTTCATCGCTATTAATTTGCAGTTTTTATTGCTATTGATCCTTGAAGAAGATGAAAGTCCTTTAATTTTAAATTTCTATTAATTATTAAATAAGAATATGAAATGAGGGCTGGATAAAGACTGCCATTTGATTACAAAATTAAAATTTTTAGTTGGAATAAGTTAAGAGTAGCTGATGTGGAACGAAGTAAAACAAAAAAGATGACATGGGGTTAATTGATTCGATCAGTCCATTGGTGACGTGGTGAACCAGATTCATCTAAAGATTTCTCACTATAATTTAGTAAGGCCGAGTGAAATTAAATTAAAAAATTTAGGACACCTTTAATTTTTGTTTTGATCTATTAAATATTTAACTTATAAAATTACACTTATTAAAGATTTCAACTTGTAAAATTATTCTATTTAACATCCGAACTTCTAAAATTAAATCGATTATATACTATTAGATAGTTAAAAAATAAAAATTTATTATTCAAAAATTAAACTAACCACACATAAGGTAAATATTTTACGCATAAATTATTAAAAAATCATTATTACTAATACAGAGAGAAATATAATATTATCAAAATTCGCAATTTCAGAAATATAATAGATTCCTTAAAGTGTCACAAAAATTTTTCCACAAAGTATAATAGTATCATTTATTATTTAACCGCCCGTAAATCGTTTATCTTCTAATTTGGACAAAATTTTAACTTTCATTGATTTAATTTTTGTTGTTTGGCACATACACTATTGCTAGTTCCTCTACTTATAGTGTTACTTATCCTACTTTCTTTTTCCTTATTTGGCAGGTAATTAGATCCAAAATAAGAAATATTTATGTACACTTGGCATATATAATCATCAAAATTAATTTTTTATATTTCGACAGAAAGAGCGTATTTACTTATATGGTATATTCTCTTCAGGCGTCTGTATTAATGAATAAATTTATTATTTTTCCGTATAAAATTATATTATAAATGTTATTTTTTCCGTATCATTTCCTCGTTTCCATTTGCATGCAGCATAGATTGAAAGTAACAAAAATATTAAACAAATTGGTATAAATATATGGATGAAAAGATTATTGAGATCGCTAAATTTGATAATAAACACAAAGATAATCTTATTAATATAATCTTTAGCCATACAAACCTAAAACATTCAAATCAATACTCTCCAAACACTGGATGTATTAACATCAAACAAGCCATTTCATGCATGCCTCTCATATAGTAATTTATTTATTCATTCCATAGAGACATGCTCACCTCCTCTTCATGCAAGTCCTTCTTAGACATTAATTAATTCTGCACATCACAAACAGCAAAAAATTATTACAAATTTCAAGAAAAATAACTGACTGATAATCTTAATTATTTTCAAGATTTAAAATTTATTTTATTTTATTTAATTAATGAAATTTGAAACTGAAAAAAAAGAACAAAGAAAAAAAAAAAAAAAGAGGGTAATAGTGTTTACGTGCTGCAATCCACACTAGGATCAATTGGCACAGGGACCTTGACATGGCACAGGTCGGGGAGTTGCTTAGCTTTCACAGGCTGGACTCCAAAAGATGGACCAGCTTGTTTGAAACATTGACAAAGTTGTTGGCGTATTATTTTAGTGGTGGCCTCTTTGTTTATCAATGCAACAGCCTGACAGCAAGAAGCAGCCGGCGTTGGATCAGTGCCGACCAAGAAAGAAAGACATGGCTGCAATGCTATTAAGGCTCCACCGCATGTAATTCCACGCACAGTTTTCACACTACTCATAAGCAAAACGATTAACCCAAATGCCCAAAACCCCATCATTACCTTTTTCCCCATTTCCTTAACAATTCAAAATTACTTAACTTTGAACTTTGTTTTCCTTTTGGTGAATATAGGCATGGCCAGTTTCTCTATTTATAAGGGAACTGTCACGTTAATTAATAATTAATAATTAATAATTAATTATCCTGCATGTACATATAATTGTATATGGAGTATTAGATCTTTATTTGGCAAGTTGAAATAAAATATAATCTAATATAATTATACTAAATGTATTTGATTATATAATATTATTATTTACAAAATGAAGTTACATTAGTTTTCTACTTAATCTAAATACTATTTACTACAAAAATAAATTAAAAAAATATTTATTTTGATTGATATTACTTTCCTATTTTAGTCAAGATTTGTTGCCAAAAAAATTGTAAATTTATTTTATATTTACTGGACAATTTTCAAATATTAATAAAATAAATTTATTCGTCCAGGCTAAATTAATAAACTTATTACCTAAATTTATAATTCAAATTTAATTTAATAACAATAATTTGCTCTGCAATTTATATTTATAGATTGAAAAATATTTGGGGGATAAAAATATCTCTACTAAATTTATAAATCGATAAAAATATCTTGAAACTTTTAATTTCAGCAGTTAAAGAAATAAAAATAATTTAATTTGACTCGTGATATTGATTTCCTATTTAAATTCTATTGCTAAAAAGTAAATAAAAAAATTTATTATCACAAAAGATTGTAATTATAAATTTTAATTTAGGAAGTTAACTGTGTAACAAGAAAATAACATTAATTAAAAATTATTAAATAAAAATATTTGTATGTAATTATATTAATATTAAAATAAATGTTTGGAAAAACGTAAAAAATTTCATATTAAATTTTGACGAACATAAAGAAGATAATATGTAAAAAACAATTAACAAGAAGATAATATAACATGACAGTGATATAAAACTAAATTATGTAATATTAAAGTAAGTATATCTCACCAATCATAATTAGAATGTCCTTTTCATTCTCAATTGTCAAAGTTTATTATTATTATTATTATTATTATAATTATAATTATTATTATGTGTGTGTTTACTTTCTCTAGAGAAAAAATCACCATAAATTTTTATTTACATTATTAAATAAATTTTATTTTCCTTAATTATTATATTTTGTTTAAATTTTGCTAGAAACAATTTCTTGTTTACTATAAATGACATGTTGAAAAATTCTTTTTTTAATCTATTTTTATTTTTGCTATTTAAATATAAATTTTCATTTTTTAAAACTAAGTTTCAATATTTTATTAAAAAAATAGAAAATAATTTGTGAAAAATATTTTTAAAAAATAAGTTATAGTTCGGAAATAAACGGAGTCTTAATTTTGGTACCGTTTTGTATCTTTCGAGAGAAAGAGTGTCACTATTTGATATATAGTTTGCGACATATAGACATAACATGCTGCTTATGATAAATTTATAAATAATTAATTTATATAATTGGCTCATTTATTCAGAATTGTTAAGTACATGTTGATTTTTCTATATTTGATAATAATATTTATCTATTATTTTTATAAAAATTTAATACTCTTTAATTAACAGATTGATTTTCTATATTTGATTGCGACGTTTATCTATTTCTTCTTTAAGAAATATTTAACGTAATGATTCAATTTTGTTTCTCCATTTTTTAAATTAAAAACTGGCAAACTTAGTTTGGAATTTTGAAAAAAAAAAGGAATTTTTTTAAAAAATTCAATTTGTCCTTTTGTTTTATTATAATTTTTTTAAAATAAATTCTAAAATTTTATTAAATTGGTTTACCCTTCTCATTAATACTGCATGTCTAAAAAAAGAATTTTAAATAATTTAAAAAAAATCTAATTTTAGTTTTAAATCGAAATAGAATTAAAATAAGTGGTTCTAAAACAATCTTAGAATCATCTTAAAAATGATTGGGTTTCGGTTCCATATTTTTTATGACCAAAACCAATAGTTTTAAAACTAAAACTTATAGCTTTAAACCAAAACCAATATTTTAGAGATATAATATTTCATTTTTAATAATAACATTAGAGATAAATAAAAAGCTATAAATATGAAAGCTGAATTTTACGAATTTTAATGATTATATATCAAAATTATGTATAAGATATGGTTTGGACATATATTTCAGAACCATTTTTTCTATTTAAAGACTAATATTTAAACTTATCAACTCAATTAGAAATCTCTTTTTTCCTTCTTTTTTTTAAAAAAGAATTCAATTAGAAATCTTAAAGATTAATATTTTATAGTAAGCATTAAAGGAAATAATATTTAATTTTAATTTTAATATCACAATTAAATTATAATATTCAATGATTAATTCTTAACTCAATTACTACAATGATGACTAATGTTTGTCTCTAATATTTAATATATATATTTTTTTTCAATATTAAAATTTAATAAAAGAAAGATGAATATCACTAAAGATTAATATCTAAAATTAAATTAGGAATTTTTATATTGAAATTTAAATTTATTATCAAAAAATTTAAATCATGAGTCCAAATAATAAATAAAGACAATATGTGAATAATGCATTTTCATTAGCATTTGTCGGTCAGCCCATTCTAATCTCTTTTTTCCTTTGTTACAAAAACTATCACAGTGAAATTCAATAGAGTATGCTGTGAATTTTCTTTTCATGAAATAAGAACGAAGAGCTAAAGAGATTAAAAAAAATTTCAAAACGAACTAAAATGAAATAATCTAAAATTAGAAAAATGGTGTAAAGGAGAGTGAGAAATTTAGAGACCAAAAAAAATAAATTAAAGTGGTTTATTTAAAGTTTAATAGTTTCGTTCTAGTGTTTTACAAATATTTCATCATCTTTTTTAGTTTATATTTAAGAAAATTATTAATATATCCCGATATTTATTAAAAATAATTATTTTATTCCTATATTTATACTAAATATATTGAAAAAAATAATTATAAGAATGTGAAAAAAATTCAGATAAATAAGGCTCAATTGCAGAAGAAAATAAAATACGCATCTTATGCTAATGATTATTTATTTATTTATTATTTTTTAATTGTTAATATTGGTTTTAATATTGTAGATTTTTAGCTTTTTTTTTTTTTTTTCTTTCTCTCTCCTTTCAATCTCTTTAAAGGTCGGCAACAAGCAATGACAATAAGGATAAGGAATCACCAAATCTGCATACAATTTTTTTTAAGGATCAAATTGTTTCTATCGTTGTTTCATAAAGACATAATTTTATAATTATAGTAAATTATAATCAATTAAATTTGATATATATAAATTTACCTTTTTGTTTTACTATGAGTTTTTATATATATCTAATAACATTATTTAGCTTCTCAATTGAGTTTATTTTCGTTTTCTTGTTTTAATAATGTCACGATCTGTTTCCATGGGCTGGACCGTTATTAGGGTCTGAAAAAATTTAAAACCACCAAGGTCCGTAGTAAATCTAATATTTGATTTTAACACCATAATTATATGAAAATATTCTACAAGTTGGTCTATTATATTTTTTAATGATTCAAGCTATTATAAGACCTTATTTCATTCAACTTAACCATTCCCATAAAATTTTACATACACTTAACATTGTTAATACAATCATAAAATTTTATTATAACTGCAGATTTTCTACTACTGTACAATTATAAAAAATCTTAAATGATTCTATCTTACATATTTAAATATTTTTTTAAATAACCTTGGAAGGAAGAAAAACTAAAGCTCCAAATTTTTACAAATGATTCACAATTTCCTGAAACAAAATAAATGATAAAGGGGAGAGGGGTGAGTATAAAACTCAGTGAATAATAACATATAATACCAAACCCACACATTCACACAAATGATACTTAAGACATTTTAAATGAACATTCTCCATTCACACAATGCCAATCATATCATCCACAAATAACTGCAACCATATGCATATCAAGTGGTTATTAGTCAGGAAAATCACCTTAAAGGACTATGCTCTCCCAAGCATGCTTTAATATCCATCATATCATATAATATAATCTCATGGTCCTGTGACTTGTGCACCCAGGAAGCTCACCCCCCCCGAACAAAACCATAATCAGATAAAAATATTTTTTGCAAAATAATTTTCTTTGTAAAAATATTTTTTCATGACACACGTCATCATCCAGAGTGCACAAGGGGGGCGCCACTCCCACCGCTTACGGCCCACTAACAGCATTCTCACCATGCCCGTGCTCTCAATCCAGGTGATTCACATCATTCAAATTTCCACACAGCAATCACATATTATCATGTACAAACCAATTATTCACAGCATTTATCATTGCACAAACATTCATCCACATACTATGTATGCAAAAATTTAGAAATAATAGGCACAATGCATAAAATAAAATTATGTAGTAATGAATTTGGTAAAACATTATATATTATTACTCACCTGGAAGCAAGAATGTATTTTCACAGATCAACAAAGCCTCCATGACAAACTCTTAGAAATCTTCAACCTATAAACAATTTATACAGTATTTTTCAGTTCTCTGTTTTCATTCCTTATTGATATTTAAATTCTTTAATATTCTTATTTATTATTGTGTTTTCACTCATTATTTTTTCTTAGATGTCATAAAAGTATATTCTTAGTAGATTACTTAAATAAATTTTTCCATAAATTTATTTATCGTTTTGTAGCCTATATTTCTTTAACACTTTAAATCTATTATTTACTTTAATAGTTACATGAAACCATTAATTTATTTAAGTCTATCTATTAAACTCAGTTTATCAATTAATCTTTTAAATTCCTATTAAAGCAAGTATTTATTTTATTTATTAAAGTCAAATGTATGTAACTATACATATATATAACTAAATATTTATTTGAATCCTCTGGCTGTCTTGATTTTATTTAAGAAACTATATTTTATTTCTCAATAGGTTTTGTAACTTCTTTTCATAATTACCATCTAAAGCAATTGTCTAATTGATTTATTAAAACTAAGTTTACATATAATTATTTAAATCTCCGTTTATTTTATCAACTTATATAATAAAGTGTTATAGTAAATTTCTTAAATCATCTTAATTTACTTATGTTCAATTGTTTTGTTACATTTGATCAATTTCACAATCGATTTATTCTTTTATCAATTTATTTCCTTATATAACAATACAATTTATTATTAAATAATTTGATTCCTTCTTTCCTTTTTCTATTATAATTTTAGTAATATTTTATTTGTACTTGAATCTGTTTAAGATTCACATTTCACAAAAATAACACAGTCTATCCATCGGGCAATTCCAGAATATTTTCTCAACCTCTGTACTCGATGTTCTCAATTAAAATTCTAGTATTAAATTCAATTCATATTTATTAATTAATTGTCTCTATTTTGAATTTCCACAATTAACCAATTATTGTCATTTTCAATTAATAATATCTACAATTTGATTAACTTCATTAATAAATTGAGAATCCAATTCATATTATCTTCCGTTTAATTTATTAATTACAATCAAACCAATTTAGGTGATTCAACTAAATAAAATTTTTTTTAATCGCAATTGTTTTAAAATTTAATAACCTAATCTAAATTATACCGATCCAAATCGGACTTTGGATTCAGTTTCAGTATGCAAAATTTAGCATTCTGCCTCCCGGGTGTCTCCCCCAACCGTCGCCAATCGGTCACCGGACCACCATTATTGCCGCTGGGCACGGTGGTCAGGAAATCGTGACTTCCAAGAATTTTACAAGCGTACCACCAATCGACTCAGTTTTTCATGAGGCGTCCAAATCCATCCTCAGATCACTGAGCCAGTAAGTCTTTTTGCCGGAAATAGCCTTGACAACCACCTTGAGGCCGCCGTTCATGGCGGATTTTCCATGCTAGCCCAGACGCGGAAACTGAGATCAGGGAAATGATCGCACGGAGGAGTAGAGCCGATCGACACTCTTCTTTCACGCTGCAGTCGCTAGAACCGCGTGGATCGCCGAAAATCCTCCATCGCGCAATGCTAGTTTTCCAATCGCGATATGTTCTCGATTCAGGCCTCAATCCCGTCAACCAAGGCCATCCACGAGCTCCTCATGTCGAGCTCTTGCGTTCAGTGTGATCATCTGTCAGCTTGGGTCACCGGAGGCGAAGAAATGGCGGGGCAGTCAAGGAGGCGGTATCGGGGAGGGAGAGGGTATCGATTGAGGGAGAAAGGGGAAGGGGATTTTTGATCGATTTGGTCCAATTCTTACTTTTATCTAATTAGTTTTGATTCGATTTGAATTGATTTGGTCTAATTCAACAATTTAGCCGATTTATATTTAATTCAAGGATTTTTCAATCGAGTTAAACTATTTAAATTTAATTTTCGGATATCGATTTGAGGCATAAAATATTATTTTCTGCTAAATATCATTAGTTACAATTCATAATAAAATTTTAAATGAAAATTCTTTGAAAACAATTTAACGTGTCATTTCAAATAAAGTGTATAACAAATCAGGTCATCATTTAGTTTATTTTTGTTGTCTTGTATTAATAGTGTATATGTATTTTTTTATGTAGGTCATACCATGGCTGTTATTATTTCATACATTATCAAAAACTTTGCAAAATACTTAAGAAGCCACATCTTAATATCGAAACTTTTCAGCATATCATAATAAGATACAATTTATCATTTTATTTTATAATTTTACTATTTTTAAATAATGTTATAAAATATTATTTCATCATTTAATATTATTATGCACATCGCGCAGATTGTAAGGGAAAAACATAATTATATTTTCAGCTAATATCATACAGGAGGAAAAAAAGTAAAGTAATATCAATAAGAAAAAACTATTTTATTTGGAAATAAGAAAGGAATATAAGAGAAAAGAATTCTGATAATTTTTAAAAGTATGACATTCATATGCTTATGACGTACTACACTAAATAAGTAATACATTAATATTTTAAATAAATAAATAATAAATTATAAACATAAAATAAAAATATAGTTAATTTTTTATTTTTAATATAATTAATTAAATTCTCAAAATTACTATAACTATTGAAAAATATGTTAATAATGTGTATACATTTTTTTTATGTAGGTCATACCATGACTTTCGCTATTTCATATCTCATGAAAAGCTTTACATAATATTTAAAAACATATATTTTAGTATCGCAATTTTTTAGCATATCTCAATAATATACAATTTATGATATATTTTGACTATTTTTAAATGATGTTATAAAATATTATTTCATCATTTAATATTACCCCGCACATTATGCAGATTATAAGAGAAAAAAACATTTGTATTTTCAGCTAATATCATAAAAGTGGAAAAAAACTAAATTAATATTAATAAGCAAAAACTATTTTATTTGGAAATAACAAAGGAATATAAGGGAAAAATAACTTTTTTCTTCAAATTAGAAAAAAATAAAAATTATAAAAATTAAATTGTAAAAAAAATTTATTTTATTTTATTTTTTATCAAAAAAATAAGTAACAAAAGTTTTTCAAAAAATAAAAATTTATTCTCTTATTATTTTGCTCCGCGCACACTGCGGGGTTCTAATTGATTTTTAAAAATTAAGATAGTATTTTATAAAAAGTTAAATTAAAAAATATTTAGTCTTTAACATTTTATAAAAAGCCAGCTAAATTTTATTAAAATAATTAATAGTTAATAAAACAATTAATTTTATTCAACAAACTCTAAAGTGAGATTTAAATATTCACTTACAAAAATTCTGCATTTGTTATTAAATATTCCATCACTGAATATCGTGTTCTTTTTTTTTTTTTCGGTATATACACAAAATTAAAATAAAATATTTTATATAAATATCTTTCAATAAAATTGTATTTCTATATTAATAAATTTAAATGTTAACCTTAAAATTAGCCTACAATCAAGATGAAGTAATTTTAACCTAAAATTATTTAATTTAATAAGTAAGATTGAATGAGTTTTTACTATCCAAACCCAAATGGCTTGGCTGTTTTGGAATTCACAGACTCAGGACTTTTTTTTTTCAATTATAAGATTTATTTAAACTGCAATATCACATTAGAAATTATATGATTTCCCTCAACAAAGAAAAAAAAAAAGAAAAAAGAAATTATATGACATGAATAAACTTTAAAGTGAGTTGTATGGATTTACATGTTCAACTTCAAGATTGGTTTGGGCTTTGTGATCCACAAAGAGTTATGGGCCCCAAATTCTCGTATAGGCACGGCCTAATGATTTTTACATTTTCTTTTATAACCAAGCCCACTTCACTTTTTCCTTCCATTTTTCCAGGATGCAATTCAAATATATAAGAGATAACATTATTAAATTCTTTTGAAAATATAATTTATTAATAACATTATTAATTTTATTTCTATGTTAAAAAAATAAATAATTTATATGGAAAACAATTATGGGATTGTTTTCTTAACTTATAACATGCAATAATTTGATTATTCTCTTTAAATCACAGCTTATTCTTCAGTTTGATTATCATTTTTTTTTTTCAACTACCTTATGAAAAAGAAGAATTATTATTACTTTAATAAGAATTTTTTTGTTAAATCGGACCTATTGGGGAGGTCTATGGCCCAGATTAGATGTTTGGTAATTTTTTAAAGTTTTTTTGAAAATTTAATAATAAAAGAAAAATTTTGTTGATAAAAAAGAATTATTATTACTTCATTAGTAAAATTCAAATAATAATGTTTGTGTATGGAAATCTCATTTCTACAAAGGTCAAAATATGGTTGACTAAATTAAGATTTGAAAATTAATATCTATATTCAAATGATTACTAATATGATACAATATGCTCATAATCATTATACCAACAAAGTTAACTACAAAACCAAGTGTGCATTATTTTAAACAAACTTTAAAGAAAAATTTCGCAATCAAATAGTAATCACCGACTTGTCTTTTTCACCAATAATATTATATAATAAGCTCTTTTACACATAGAATCAATCATTTTTATTAGAGATCCAAAACCCAATTTTAAAATTTAAATAATAAGATTTTACTTTTTTTTATTTATTAAAAGTTGAACGTGTCGAAATAATACGATGAGCTACATAATAAGGGGCAATCTTCTATTGACTAATCAGATTAGTGAAGAATATTGTGGTGGAGAGAGGTCAAATTCGAGATTTTCTAGTCTGATATTAGTTTAGCTTTTTTAAAAGAATATTTTGAAAAACCTAATTATGAAATTTGTGATGATTAAATTATAAAATTTGAAAAATGAATATAATTAATGATTGTGTATGGCATGAAATGAGGCTTTTAATGACTATTAAGGGGCTATGATAATGTTGGGGATATACAACTCAACAATTATTAGAAGTAACCCACAAAATGAAGAGAGAGAGTGTGAGTGTGTGGTGCCACCCACATGCAAACAACCTAAAATCATAAGCAATTAATTTCATCTCTTTGATTCCTATCCTTTCCTTTATGGAAGGAAACCCCACTTTCACTCTCAATTCAACCTTTATTTTTTTAAAAAAAAAAAAAAAAAATATTTATTTATTTAAAAGAAAAAAAAAAAAAACCACACGCACGGGTCTGTATGAGTTGTCCCCACTTTGTAATGATTCTGGGTTTTCTGGGACCACATGGGTTGCACGTGCAATCACCACTCAGATTTGGCCTTCTACTATTTCTTCCTCTTTTTCGTTGCTTACTTTCTGCCCATCTGCCGATGCCTTTGCCTTCCCTATGCTTTTTCACCCTTCCTTTTTTTTAGAATTTTGAAAAATATTCCTTCAAAAATTCCACCCAATCTCTCCATCTGAGAACGTTTTCTAAAATTTTATGTCACTGAAACGGCTAACTTTTTAATATGGAGAGAGTATAATGTTATCAGAATTTGTAATTTCAGGGATAGGGATATAATATGTCTTTCGAAAAATTTGAAGTGTCACAAAATTTTTTAATAAAATATATACGTAAATTTATGCATTTGTTTGACTAAAAACTAATAATTATGTCATTTAATAAATTTTTAATAATATCACTACAAGTATTTTGATATAAGTTCACTATCCATTTCATTAAGTATAGATCTTTGAGTTATTTCATTATTTATTATTCAACATTGAGGAATAAATGTCTACTTGACAATAATCTTAATTTTATGTTTTGACATTAAATATGAAATTCATCTAACTATATATATATATAGAGTGTTTGCATTAATCAGATCCATAGATGTTTTTTCTTTTATAGAAACTTTTGGCCATTGACAATGACATTACTTGAAAGCCATTTACTTTGATAATCGATTAAAGTGGTTATCATCAATTGAAATTGTTTATATTTTTAAAATATAAAAGTATTCTTCAATTATATTAAATTAAAATAACGTAAAATTTAATATTTTTATATATGTGATCACACATAGGGCCGATGAACTGATGGATGTTATTATTTGAAATAAATATTAAAGGTTGCTTGTTGTTTAGGAAGAGTTTCCGACCATTGTACCAGTCTCTTTATTTGAGATACAATTCCCTCTGGTTTGTTTTCTTACAGTCAAAGTCAATACAATATTCTTTTTTATTTTAAAAAAAGAAATAATGTCCTGTTTTTTTTTTTATGTCTCAAAATATCTGTAAGATTTTTAAATTTATATATTTTTTTTCATAATAAATTGTATGATTATTTATTAAATGAAGATTTTTATTAATATTTTAATGGATTTAACGGTGAAAAAATAGCAAAATAATTTTTAGTGAGGTGAAATTGTAGCAGTATTATTTTATAATTGTAGCAGCCTTAGTGAATTAGGATCTAAACTTTTTTGTTTAGGTGAAATTCAAAAAAATAACTGTGGGTAAATTTATTTCTTATTGTGTGAATAAAAAAGTTATATTTTGAAAGCAATAATAGATATATGATTGTAAGCATGTACTGGACATTATTGAGTGTTATAAGTTGGGTAGTGGGCGTGCAAAATGTGGTCCATTTACATTATGAATCGAATGGGCGCACGAGCAAAAGATGGAATCCCAAGCAACTCTATTCCATATCTTCTTCTAAGTCCAAACCCATATAGCAGATGTTCACATACCTAATGTAACAATAATTAAGTCCTTCATATTTAGTTATAATTATAATTTCGTCCTTCTTATTTGATAAATATACCTATTAGTCTTTAAAGTTTAACTTAGTTAAACTCTTTAGTCCTTTGCAATGTGACTTCTTTTTTTTTTTTGTTGTAGATGAGGAATTAAATAGCAATATTGTATTTTTTTTTAAAAGGTAAATCGACATGGTTCTTTAACTTAAATCATCTGACAAAGGTTTAATGATAAAAGAAGTAGGAACAAGACTTCACTCCTTCATGGGTATGAATTGTAAGAATATGAACAACTCTATTTGTTGTGCAGGATTTGGAATGTATTATTTGCCTTGAAAAAGATATGAATAAAGTGGCATGAGCTAGTTTGATCGTTTGAGAGAGTGACGATTGAGATTTAATAATGTTTTCTTATGTCACATCTAGATTTACATTATTTGTTATATATATATATATATATATATATATATATGGCAGCTAGTCTAATACCATACCCATGGAGCCATGCCAAGGTAAGTCTAAGGACAATTACGAGTCAATGAGTGATGAGAATAGTATGTTGGACGGTATATGGTCAAATACATGCTAGAGACTTGGTGTAATGCTCTCCGCTGCTCGGGGCTAGTATGCACGACCGAGTCTAAGTGAATATTACAAGGTATTGATTCCCTGTAGTAATGCTTTTTGTATAGAAAAAATTAAATAGTTTAATGGGGCTATTTAGTAATTAATTGGTATATTTACTAAGTAAAAGATATAAAACTTAATTATTGTAACGTGGAGAAAAAAAAATCGAAAGAGTCATAAAATGCAGAATATGAATTTGAAAAATATAAAAAATTTCAAAGATTCAGTTCATTTGGGAACAAATTGGTTGGAAGTTGGATGCAAATTGCCAAAAATGTTTGGCTCCTAGGAAAGCGCAGAGTGCAGTAATGAGCATTCATCATCTTTCTGGAGCAATACCAGTTTGGCTCTTTCGGTCAACATAGCCGTATGATTCAAGCTAAAGCCCTAGGTAGTGGTCCTCCTACACCAACTGCGTGCAATAATCTCCATTGATCATTAGTGTTGAAAGAATTCTATCTAAATATCTCCATTGATCCGATAGCAGCAAAAAAGAAAAATGTTCAACTCTGTTTGAGAGTATGAAATATAAGAAGTGATGGTACTGTGTACGTTCTATATTAATTTTTTTTTTTTAAAAAAAAAAAAAGTCTTTTTTACCGAATTATATAATCCTAAACAAGTGGAAAATTAATGTGATTTCAATTTTTTTTATTTTAACTTTCCAATGTTAAAACAACCACCAAGCTTTGACTTTACGTTTTACTATTATTGATATATGAATAACAATTTGTCAATTTTAATCAAAGTACTATTTATTTTGTAATTTATTATTTTGTTTTAAATAAAAAAAGCCAATTTTATAAATCAACGTGTTTCCATATTTTTTATAAAAAAATTATTTATATAAAAAATAAAAAAATACAAATTTAATTTAAAATATTTTATCAGATTAATATAATATAATATTTAAGTCATAAAGGATGACTATTTATAATCTTTATATCTTTTTTTTATATAACTGTTTAAATAACAAAATATAATAAATTACCGTAATAATTACATAAATCTCATAGTAAAATCTCAAAATATCAGCAATAACTTTTTACTCACCGCGGTTATTTTAATTTTGAAGGCAAGCAACTAGAGGACAAATGTAAGAAAATTGAAAGAGATCTCGAAGTACGTCGGTTGTGTTATGCCCAGGTTGACTACTGACGACCAAACCCTGAAACCCAGCTACTAGCAGTAGCTATGTATTATAGGCATATAAATAAAAAATATATATATACCCAAACCCACAAGAGTCCAAGAAGAGAGAGTGCAAATTGCATCGTATGCATGATGCAGTAAGATGACTTCTCTTCTCTTCTCTTCTCTTCTCTACCAAAAGGTCTTCAGCTTTTCTTGAATTCCTGTCTGTCCATAAACATCCAAAGAAACTATGTATTTTTATCCTTCAGTTAAAACAATTGCAACCACAGTTTTTTTCCATGGTAATTACACTTTTTTAAAGGGTAATTACAAATAATTACCATGAATGATTTCAAGTATTTACTTTGCTTGATCACTGATAAACTTTTCTTAAAAGAAAAATACTTCAAATTTATCAAGCAAAGCTATAGAGCTCATTCATAATTTAGACATTTTGGATATTTCAGACATTCTAGTAAAAAGAGCATTTTAAACTTTTCATAATAGAAACAGCTCGAGCCATTTTACCAGAAACAAGTTTTTTGAATGAGAATGATATATTTAAAGTAGAAGAGATAGAGACTGAAATAAGACGGTAGAAGAGAGAGAGTCGGAGTCAAAGATTTTAAAGAAGAAAACAAGAAATTGGTCTAAACTGACACAGCCTCGTGCTGTCTCGTTATATGTGTCATATTAGTGATGGAGAGAAAGTTGAGAGGAAAAGAGAAAAGAAAAGGAGTTGTATTGTATTGTAAGTCTGTCTGCATGCTCATCAGTCAAAAAGAGAATTCAATCTGAGAGAGTACAAATATGGGTTTCTGCAGAAAGACCTCATCACATCACAAATCAGAATCATCTCCTCCAACTTGCTTTACATGAAATGGGACTTTCATGTTCCTCGCTCCCTTGATTACAAATTTAAATTTAGATTCTAAAATCTAAAATTAATTTATAATAAATTTTCATATTTAAAATTACTTTTTTATTAAATACATTAGCAAATTCACTATTTAGATGAAATTTATATACTTAACTCGTGAAGTTATATCTGTAGAATTTAAATTTTCATATTTTTCGTGGCAAATATACAAATTTGAATCTAAAAATGATTCCGTTAAAGATAAATGTTGGAATTTATTTATTTCAAACAGGGAAGTAAAAAAATATTGGTAGAATTTGTTTTTTACGGGTACAATGTTTGTGTTGAGCCATAATTTTTAGAGTAACTTTTAACATTTTAATTTGTCAACACGCTAAATACTATTTTTATAGTGTTCAATAAAATAGCTAATTTTTAGAAGTTAAAATAACATCCTATAAAATGTTAACATATATAATATTTACTATTTAGCATTAATATTTTATAAAAAATTAATCAAATAGCTAACAAATAATTTTTTATAAAATAACTAACAACTACTAGAACAGCTAATTTACCAAACAGACTCTATATATAAGCAAAGTGATAATGATACCATAACATATATATACTAATATACTACTAAATGAAGGTATATTATGAATGTTTGGTAGTATATTTTTATAATAGTTAAAATTATATTTTTTTAATTATAATGTTTGGTAATATAATTTTTATAATAGTTTTTAATGTACTGTTTGGAACAAATGAATTATGATTGTGAAATTTATTTGTAAATAAATTCTATATAGAATTTATTTGTAAATGAATTTGTATGTTTGGTATGCTACAATTTAAAATAAGAAATTCAATTGAATTTCACAAAATTATATCTAGAACAATTCTTAGATGAAAATTCATTTGTCTTTATTTTTTAAAATAATCTTGACATAATAATTTAATATAAATATTAATATAAATAAATCACTCATATTCCACCATAATTAATTAATAAAATTTTAAAATTTCAAATTTCATGTCATTGCAAATGTTTAAATTTTATTTTTATTAATAGATTAAAATATATTCAAAATAATATTTAAGTGAAGTGGCAGTTTAGTCAATATAATTATTAGTGGGTTAATATGTGAAATTCATTTGCAAATTCCAATAATTTTAATAGGATTTGAACTAAGTTAATCAAATTTCATGAAATTCGATTCATAGAATTTAAATTCATATTTTTTTACATTCCAAACACAAAATTTTGGATTTCCAAATGAATTTCACGAAATTTTATGGAATTCATTTGTTCCAAACAGGGCCTAAATGTTGAGGAAGTTTTTTTATAAAACATAAGATACTATAACATTTAATTTGTAGCTTTAGCGTTTAGTTTTTAATTAAATTTTTTTGACAATCATATTTATTGTTTTTTCTTTGAATTCAACTAATTAAATAATTAACGTCATTTTAAATTGAACAATTATTTTTACTAGACACTTTTAATTTAAAGCGCTATATAAACAACTAATCAGCTAACAATTATTGAAATAGTTAATATTTACAACAATTAATATTGCTGGATAAACCCTAAATCATTTTGACTCATTAAATATTTAAAAACGCTACATTAATCTTTTAAAAAACGCTACATTAATCTTTTACAAAACGCTATATTAATATTTAAAAACTAATTAAAATGATATATTATTAAATACTATAAAAAATAGCGTTTAGCGTTTTATTTAAAAGCTATTTAAAAAATTATTGTTTAACACAACCATCATCTCTATTGTCACTTTCCATTAGTAATCTTTTATCTTCGTAAATTTGATATACCAACTAAACATATTCAAAGGGAAATAAAATTTTTAAAAATAAATTTTTGTGTGGAATAAAAAAATTTAAACACTTATAGAAAGATTATAAATTTAAATAGGAGCTATAAATAGCCATCAAACAATCACGTAAACCACATATATTATGTTTTATCAATTTAATTAAATAATTTAAATAAAAAATATATTATTTCATTTTAAATAAATATATTATCTCTGTCTCTTCTTCATCTCAAAATCTCTTATTAACAAAAGTAAGAGATTATAAATTATTTTTTGTTATCACTAAGAAATAAGCTTTTTTTTTAATCAAACAATGCCTAATTTCAAGTGCTAATAATCTTTATTAATTAATTATATTTTATTAACTATTAAAATGGTCCTTAAAAAAATTACTGAAATGGGATGTTCATAAAAAAGGATGACATCAGCATTACCCTTTATGCAATATTTTGTTTAGTAAAGGAATAATTTGAAGATAATTTGGTTTGGTGGGAAATGATGATACGAAGAGGGAAAATGGTCCCTGAAAAATAATTAATAAGAAAAATATTTGAGCAGCCCAAGAGGCAAAAGTTGCTTTGACTCGACATTTGAAATTTGACTTAAAATAAAAAAGAAATCGAACAAAATATTTTTCAATCATTTTCCGAATATATTATTATTTGAAAAGCTAATGTCAATTCAATGGCCTCAGACAGTGTTAGAACAACGAATTTGCAGGTTTTAATATAATTAAATAGGTGTTATTTGATAATAACGCTGGATATTTGTACATTATGGTTAATTTAAATTAATAAAAAAATTTTATATTTATTTAAATTAAATATAATGCTAAAATAAAATAATTGAAGTGGAATCAAATAACTAATTGATATCTTATAAGACAAAGAATTTAAGGTTATTGATGAGAAATGAGTACATTATGTTCACTTGACCTTTCTTTTCTTTTTCTAAAAAAAGTGAAAATTTCATTAAAAGCAAACGTAATATAAATTAATAAGTTTTTTATATTTTTTACAAAAAATCTAATCATAAACTACTTGAAAAAAAAAACCCTTTAGTTTGATTTGAGGGATTCAACCGAATAGAACGAATTTGACAATTTCCATTTAATTGGTAACGAAGTAATAATTTTCATCTTTTACTTAAATATTCAACATATTAATTAATTTAGTAATAGTCTATTATTTTACAAAAATCACATTAGAAATTTCATTAATTGAAAATTATATACAGACGTGACATACAAATCAATATGTTTTTATATTTTTATATGAAAAGTCTAATAATAAACTATGTATACAAAAAATAAAAGAAACACATAAAATTTTAAAGTAATTAAATTAATAAAAAATTATTTCTTGATGGATAAGGTGAAAGTTGATGGGTCATAGAGCTCAACTTTTTAATCTTTTAAAATTAATTTACCAATTTATCCAAATTTTCAATAAAATAATTTGTATTTTTTCTATTCGTGCAGATATAAAAAGAAAAAAATGGTTTCGGACCGATATTGACAAATGACAAGTGAAATTAAAAGAATATTTTACAACAAAATCAATCAGATATAAATTATTATAAAATTTAAATATCTCGAGTAATTAAAATTTCGAAGCATTCAATGCTATAGAATAGAAAAAAATATTAATTTACAATAGCCTCTCATGTGATATGTTGTTATATAATGAAATTTAAATTCTTTTAATTTATTTTGTTTTGAATTTTTAAATTATGGTTAAATAATTTATTATTACAGATTATTAGTTAAATACAATGGAATTAAAATAGAACTTTTTAAATTTTCTCTTTGATTTAGATTTATTTGGATTAGTTAACACGTTATTGTATTTTAAAATTTTTTTATAATTCTAATTTGATAAAAATAGAATTATAAAATTATTGTGTTTTACTAATATATCAAACAAGAAAATTTTTCCTATTTTAGACTAATGAAATCTTTTTGAAAAAAATAGGCTCTAAAATTTTGAATTAATGAAAAAGTGGCTAATTAGACATATTTCCTATCATTTTTATTTTCAGTTTTTATATTTAAAGATGAAATAAGGAGAAAAAAAATCAGAAACTCTATTTTTATTTAATATTTTATTCTATTTCTTTTTGAAATTTATCAAATCTCATTTAATCTTTTATAATTTAATTGTATGTATTTTTTTTTTAAATAATTTTTGAACTTGATATAAGGATAATTAAAACCTTTGAGGTTTTAATTTTTTTTCAGATATTCTTTTTAATAAATATATAGGACTTTGATTAAATTTAATAGATTAAAAATAAAATCGAATTGATTTAATTTGACTGAATTGCAACGAAGTTTTATAACTCAAAATAATTTTATGAATGAAAATTTATTATATATATTTTTATCATTTTTTTAATTAAATTTCAATCATGATATGAACTATTGACAGGGACCACTCCCAACAAAATTGCAATCACTGGACAAACTAAATATATAAATTGGTTTAAGCTAGAGTTGGAATTTATAAATTTTTTTCCTTTTAGAATGGAATTTATAATGAGTCAAAGAGCGATCAGCTGATTCATATAATTGATAATTGGCTTGTGATTCAAATATTTAATTTGGAGATGTTTGGTAAGCACTTTGAAGGCATTTAGTTCATTTAATAAATTATTTTGTTGTGTTCGGTAACAGTCTTTTAGTAGTTTTTAGAGTTTTGACTAGTCAAAATGCTGAACGCTGCTTAAAAAATTATACAGTAATATAACATTTGGACAAATGTTTAGAGATTAGGATAGCTTTTTATGAAAAGTTAACTCATGTAACGTTTAGCATGAAATGCTATTCAAACAACTAACAGCTAAACGACACTAAAACAACTAACAGCTATCAAAATAATTAATTTTGCCGAACAGACTATTTATATCAAATAGCTAGGTTTTATTCAATAGTTGATAGTTTATAAAAGTCTCATCTTTTGCTGATTTCATTAGCTAAGTTTTGAAATTTTTTTGTATGAGCTGAAAAGCTTATTTGTATTTATATTATATTTGAATTTTATTAATATTGTAAAAATAATTGGTAATAATTTTTATTTTTAAATTAATATTTTTATGTTCATTTTATTTATATTTATTTAAAAATAATTTTTTATTAAATTTTACTTTTAAAAATTTCAATTAATATTTTTATTTATATCATACATTAAAATAAAACATAGTAAATTCACCTTCAATTAATATATGTATTTTTATTATATATAGTTTACATAATATTTATTTATTATATAGTGTCTAATTATGTAACTCAAGACATATTAATATTTTGTACTTGTAATTTGTAGTTTGATTAAACTTATCCTAAATTCATGCATATATATATATATATTTTTTAAAATAACCCATATTATATATTTATATAAAATATTCATTTGATTTTTTATTTAATTATAATAAGTAATCTTTGAATTAATTAAATTTTAATGTTAACTGAAATTAATCCTATCTATTCTAGATTCTTATTTACTCACAGAAACTTTTAAATAAAAGTATATATATATTCTCGAAAAAATTATTTTTATTATTTAATTTATAAATTTTAAAATTCCCATACATAAAAGTTTAAAGTAATATTTCACAAATTTTCCATCTTTCTTCTCTATGAAATATGATATCTTATTATAATATAATTGGTAATTAAAATAAAAAAAATATAAAAATGGGTAAATCGCTACCAGTTATTTACTAATAATCATTACCAAGCATCATCTATCAGCAATGGCTACTATCAGCAATGGCTATCAATAACAATAGTGCCAATTATCTGCTGCGATACACAACTGAATCAAATAAAACGTCCTCTCTTTGATTATTTGTAAGAGTTTGCATGTTACAAACTACAAACCATGAATTTTGCTTGCAAATGCCATCGCTATGCATATATATATATTTTTTCAAAATATATTAATTTATAAGCAGGCTAACAATTACAAACGCAACCATTACAGCTTATAAGCTCATGAAGCCCATTAAAGGATAGAAAGTGATGGGTATGAGAATCCAACACATCACCATTAATCATTTAGCTAAGAGATGATTTACCTTTTTCACCTCTTCTTCCAAGATAACCAAGCTACAATCATCATATTAGTATGATTAAATACACATTAATAACAGTGTCAAAGAAATATAATTACATACAATATTATTAATATATATATATATATGATTCCCGTGTTAATTTTTACTTCTTCCTTTCTCTCTCCTTCTCTGGGTCTCTCTTTCTCTCTTCTGCATCCCTAGTACATGTAGTAAAGTTCTAGGTCATAGACTAGCTCGGTGGACTTATTTCCTATGCTTTCTCTGCAATGAAGAAATTTTACCTAATGTAATTATGTTTGCTCCGTCTCTCTCTCTCTCTCTTTCTGTCAGTTCTTCTAGCCCTCTCTATATAAAGAAATTGGATTCCAAATATTGTTCCTATAAAAAGTGGTAAGGTCTCTCACTGAGGAGAAAATTTAGTACAAGACCAACTTTTAGTCCATGGCTTTTGGGTTTTGGCTTGGAGTTTTGGTTGGACTTGTTTTTCCTCTATTAGGTCTAATCTTGAATCATTTCTTGCCCATGTTCTTGAAGCATGGCGATGGTTGTCATGTCCCTAAAGGCTCATTTGGCTGGCCAATACTTGGTGAAACCCTTGGTTTTTTAAAGCCTCATCCTTCTAATTCTCTTGGAAAATTTCTTCAAGACCACTGTTCTAGGTAAGAAATTTCTATACCATCGTCTATAACTCTCTACTTATGCCATCTTTTAGAGTTCAAAATCGTAATTTTACATCATGAGAAGAACGATAGGATGAGAAAAAGACAGACAGTCGATTATTAAATTATTAGCGGAATATTTATTATTAGACTCATATGATCATCTTCTTATGAGGTGAGTTTCTTTTTATTTTTTTTTTTTATTTTTTGGGATTTTTCAGGTACGGGAACGTATTCAAATCCCATTTATTCTTCTCTCCAACAGTGGTGTCCTGTGACCAAGAGTTAAACTACTTCATTCTTCAAAATGAAGGAAAGCTATTTCAATGCAGTTATCCAAAGCCTATCCATGGCATTCTTGGAGATGTGTCGATGCTTGTGGCTGTGGGTGACACCCATAAGAGACTAAGAAATGTAGCTCTTTCTCTTGTCACCATTACTAAATCAAAGCCTGAGTTTCTTAATGATATAGAAAGAACTGCCATTCAAATGCTTAACTCTTGGAAAGACAGACAGCAGGTCATGTTTTGTGAAGAAGCTAGAAAGGTACATTATTATTTTCTTTAACATGTGAATTTCTTTTTTTTAATTTTTATATATAAAATTTTCTTCAACTTTATATTTATATCCACTTTGTTTACAGTTCACATTCAATGTAATAGTAAAGCAAGTTTTAGGCCTAAGACCAGAGCAGCCAGAAACTACAAGAATTCTTGAAGATTTTCTCACTTTTATGAAAGGACTTATTTCTCTCCCACTCTATATTCCTGGAACTCCATATGCTAGAGCTGTTCAGGTATATATTGAATTTAATTTTTTTTTTTTTTTTAAAAAAAAAAACTATTTAGTCTCTTATTTATCAATTTCATTTAAAAATGTAATCTGCATGTATTTAGTAATGGAAAGTCTAACTTCATAATATCTTGAGATTCTTTTTCTTTAAAAAATTTCTGATACATAATAAAAATAGAAAAGGGAAAAAAGATTGGTAGCTAATAATTAGATTTATTTATTTACTGCAAAATAAAGAATATAATAACAGTGGGTTTCAATAATGATAGGGCAGCTACCACAGTTTCTTTTTTGATGCAAAAAGAAAGCATGTGATCACTTTTTCTTGAACTATCTTTACAGGCTAGAAGAAGGATATCAACTACTGTCAAAGCAATTATAGAGGAAAGAAGAAGAAGAAGAAGAAGAAGAAGAAGAAAAAGAAATAATGAAGAAGAAGAAGAAGAAGAAGAAGAAACTGATGATGATGGTAGATCAAAAAGGAGTAGTGATTTTCTTGAGATACTTCTATATGTTGATACCTTATCTGAAGATGAAAAAGTTAGTTTTGTTTTAGATTCTCTGTTGGGTGGATATGAAACCACCTCCCTCTTAATGGTTATGGTTGTCCATTTTTTAGCTCACTCACCCACAGCATTACACCAACTAAAGGTAATTAATTAATAACTAATAACAATAATTACCTTCCTTTCCTATAAATGTGCCCAAGCTCACATGTTCTAATTTCATATTATTACACAGCTGGAACATCAAAAAATAAGAAGCATGAAGGGGAAAGATGAGTTTTTGAACTGGGATGATTATAAAAATATGGAATTCACTCAAAATGTAAGATTTTTTATTTTTTTATTTTCTGGGTTTCTTTTCCTTTGCAATGATTATACCCAGCATGATATATATATTTTTTTCTTTCTGCTGATATTAATTAATTAATTAATTAATTTGTAGGTCATCAATGAAGCACTGAGATATGGGAACATTGTAAAATTTGTGCATCGAAAGGCTCTCAAAGATGTCAAATTTAGAGGTTATTAATTAATATTTACTTTACACTTAATTGTCATGCATGACCTTGTGAATTATATTATATAATATTCACCTTTATTTTGTAATTTTGATACTTATCATTTTTTAAATAAAATTAGGAAAATTAATTTAATATAATATGTAATTTTTTTATTAATTTAGTAAACTTTTTTTTTTTTTTTTTTATTCACAGTGAATGGTTTTTAACTCTTTCTGTTTTCAGGTCACCTTATTCCATCTGGCTGGAAGGTACTACCTGTATTTACTGCAGTACATTTAGATTCATCACTGCATGGAAGTGCCCTCCAGTTTTATCCTTGGAGATGGGAGGTAATTAATAATTACATTTGCGTTAAACCTCTAGGATATCTAAAAGGGCTGGGTGTCCTAAAAATGGACTTTTTTGTCAAAATTTTTAATATGTTGTGCTATTCTTGGGCTTAAGTTGGTGTGGACCTGTTTGATTAGGACAACCTAACTGCTATTTAATTAATTAGTTTTCTTCTCAATTCTCATTAATAGGTGTAATGCACCATCTTTACTATAATAAGAATTAATTATTAATTATTAAATTTTTCATCAAAATTACACAAAAATGAAATGACCTAATTGCCCTTTTTTGGGTTTTTTCAAGGAAAATTAATGCTTATTGTTGGAATTTTTGTTTTAAGAGTCATTCAATTTATTTATGTTCTAAGAATATTTTTTCACTTTTTACCTCTGGATAATGCAGACTCAAGATCAAACATGCAAGAAATTTACACCTTTTGGTGGTGGATCTCGATGCTGCCCAGGCTCTGAATTAGCTAAAGTTGAGGTCTCATTCTTCCTCCACCACCTTGTACAGAATTTCAGGTTGGTTTCTTTTTATTTTTTTTATTTTTTTTTATTTTAACAAATATACTAATTGGAAGAGTGACCAATACATTTCTTTTTTCTTAAAAAAAGGCAACCAACAGACATATATTTTAATTAAACCAAATAAAAACTACTATGAGGAGTGAAAAGTATTGAGTTTGAAGGACTACTTGTAGCTCATCCTCAAGTTTGAATCTTCTCGACCAGAATTTGAAAGACTACTGTAGCTCATCCTGTTATTTCGCTGCATAATACCTAAAACAATGTTGTACTTAATATTGCAGATGGAGAGCTGAAGAAGTTGACCAACCCATGGCATATCCATATGTAGAATTTCAGAAAGGGCTAATGCTACATTTGGACCATCTTTCAAGCCCATTTTCCCATTAGCCTTTTCTTTAAATCAAACTCAAGGAAGAATCATCAACTTATAGTGTTTACATTTGAGCTTCTGCTTCTTTTTTTTTTTTTTTTTTTTTTTTTTAATTATTTTTCAGGCAATCCTTTTTGTTTAGAGAAGGGTTTGTTCTTCCTTAATCATCTAAAAAGGCCTTTCTTTTAGATATTACTAAACATTCAATGGGTTGTAATCTCTCAAACTTTTTCCACAACTTTTGGTATATATAGTTATAATCCATCTCTTTTACAATTGTCTTCTTTTGTGTGCGAGTTTGAGACAACATGTGCATGCGTTTCAACAAGGTTATATATTTGTTAAAGTATATTCAAAATCAACGTACGAGGGACGAATGTCTAATTTCAAATTGAATTTAGTCGGTCGGTTCCGTATTCAAAAACTGTATATCCAAAATCAATAACAATTAGCTTTTAAGCATCCAAAACCCACTAATTCAAAAGGGTAAAAACATAAAGAAATTATGGTGCAAGCAATGCAAAAATTCTGAATGGGCATACTTACTTTAATTGAATATATTTGGCTGAATTACTATTCAAAAACATCTAACTTTTTCTTTTTTAAAAAAGGTATGGCTAGGCGATAAAAATCCCGTCATGACAAGAGTATTAAAATAATATTAAAAGTAAAATTCATATATATATAATTATAAAAGTAAAATACATGCGGGTCCCATTTTAATATTATAAAATATATATGATTCTCACTTTTAATATTATTTTAATACTCCGGTCATTTAGCATTTAAAAAAAAAAAGAGCAAATCCTTTGATTCACAATTCCAATGCTATCATGAATAAGCCAAATCAATAATCTCGAAGGAACATCCATAAAATATGAGTGTCCGAAAAGAAAATTTCCAGTTCTTATCCAAACAATAAAAGAAAATTCATAATAAAAAAAATAAGAACAGTGATCTAAAAAATTCATCATATAGTTGCTAATTTTTGTTTCTTTCATTAATTATTGTTTTCAAATTAACAAACACCAACAATTCCTTAGAATTTAAATAGAGCCTCTAAGCAATAATAAAGAGTTAAAATCCAATATTTTGACACTTACCACTTTTTTTTTTTTTTTTACCACTTCACCACAATAGGACTTCTAACATAGTACTTGGTGCTATCCGACCAAACCAACTCTCCAAATACATAGTCCTTAATTGCATAAGATTTTTTACTTTTCAGGGTAACTTTGAAGCTTTTTATTTCACCAATTTTCTTGAACTTCAATACCTTTGGCTCAACAGAAATGGAAAACCCACTTGGTTTTTTTATATGAGCTTGATAAATGCTTGGACTGACACCAACATTTTTAACTTTTCTGGTGACAGTAATGGAGCCAGAGAATTTAGGGATGGTGATTGAAGGATAATTGAAGTTGGCAAGACTAATAGGCTTTTTAGGGCATTTAAAGGAGGTCTGTGAGAATGATAAAATTTGTGCTTCACTATACCCTAAAGCACATAGAAAATTTAAGTAATCATTAACACTTGAGTCATAAATTAGGCCTGGATCCATAGCTTCATTTGGTCTAATATGTCCTGCTCCATAGCTAAATGGAGTTGCCTTGGAGTATGATGCATTAAGAATTTCCTCTTCATTGTTATCGAGCGCGGTTGCTGAAAAAGTACAAGGGAGAAAAATGAAGAAAAGGAATGTCAAAACAGTACTTCGTTGCAAGAACTTGTGCATATATTTCATGAAATGATATAAACTTGAACTATTTAATTAGTATACTCACCAGTAGTCATAATCGCTGATTTAATAGCAGCAGGACTCCAATTTGGATGCAGAGTTTTAAGAAGAGCTGCAATTCCTGAAACATGAGGGCATGACATTGAAGTACCTGATATTGAGTTAAATTGAACTCGCCGCGTGTCAAAGTCTTCATTTGTTGGTCCTTGTGCTTTTGTATATGCGGCTATGACACTAACTCCTGGTGCTGTTATATCTGGCTGCGTATAGAGAAATGATAATTTAGTATATAATTGAAATTGTTAACTTTTATATATTATAGTGATTACCTTGAGGATTTCAGGAGCAATGGTGTTCGGTCCTTTTGATGAAAATGCTGCCATAATAGGAGCTGGCTTTGTGCCTACTTGTGTTTTTGGACGTGTGATGTAACCAACAGAAGACCTATTTATGGAATTTGATCATTAGATATTAATTAGGGTCTAATACAAGAAAATTGAAAGATGGTGAGATTTGATTTCATCTTACTTGGTATTGTTAATGTAATTGAAGATAGCAACACCATTGATGTAATTGATATGCGAAGCAGGAAGCACGTGAGGATCAGCGAGGATTTCATTTTCGGAATCTTTGTCATTTGCAAGAACCATGGCTACAGCACCTGCCAATGCAGCTTGCTCACCTTTCTCCACTCTTGCATTTGAGCCTCGAAGGCAGACCAAAATCTTTCCCCTGGCTTTTTTTGGATCAAGTGCTCCAGCTTTGCACAGCAGGCTTCATAATGCAGAGAGAAAATATTATATTTCTTTTCATATTACGCAATAGATTGAAATACAGAAAATTTTTTCAATCCTTACGCGTCTTGTGCTGATGCGTTAGCTGCTCTAGCTTCCGCAGCGCTTATAATTGGAAAGAACTTATTCTTTGGCAAGGCTTTTGCTGATAAACTTTCTCCCTTCAAAACCAAAGATCCATTGTTAAGTTTCAAGACTCAGAGATTCTTGCATGAAACAGATTTTGATTTGTATTTAAACAGAAACAAGTTTTGGTAGTTTCAACACTCTGAGGTTCTGCAGAATCATAGTTTCTGTTAGTTTCAAGATTCAAGTTTCTTGCCAGAAACACATTTTAGTTTCAAAACTGGAGATTCTTACAGAATAACCAAATTTAACTTTCAAGACTCAAGATACTAGTAAGGAACAAATTTTAGTTTCAAGACTTAAGATTCTTCCAAGAAACACGACAAGGTCAATTAAGTTCCTGCAATAAAGAAAAAGAGAAATGAACCTCATAGGTCATATTGTTGCCAAGAACGACGTAACTAGGGAACTCTCTATCCATAGTACTGGCTCCAACAGTTATCTGCCAAGGTGCAAGATTGGAGACAGTAGCTTCAGCAGGACCAGAATTACCAGCAGAGCAAATCACCACAATTCCATTTTTAACAGCATGAAAAGAACCAATTGCAACACTATCGTTAAAGAAAGCTGTATTGTCTGCTCCTAGTGAAACAGAAAGCACATCAACTCCATCATTTATTGCAGTATCAAATGCTGCTAATATATCAGCATCGAAGCACTCATTTCCACCAACTGGAGGATAGCAGACCTTGTAAGCTGCTACTCGAGCTTTAGGCGCCCCACCTTTTGCTACTCCCTTGCCAAATCCAAAAACACTTGCATCTGATACAAAATTACCACCTGCTGTGGATAGGGTATGTGATCCATGACCTTCTTTATCGCGGGGCGAATCATGGCTAGAGTTGAGAGGACCAGCAACAGATGCATACCCTTTGTTGAAGTATCTAGCACCAATAAGCTTCCTTCATGCATGCATATAAAAATTTTTCAAAATTAATTAATACTACAAGAAACTTCTGAAAACTATAATATGATGCAGAATACATTATTATATGTAAGCAACAGAAAAATCAAACAAGATAACATAATCTACTGAAACGTCTGCTTCATGAAACATAAAAATAAAGAAACTGAAAACGATAATCATATTAAAGTTGTAATTAAATAGCAACTTGCACCATATTAATGCATGTAATTAAAATATAATGTAAAGAGGAAATTGTGGAGAAGAGGAAGCTAGATCTAGAGCAACTTGATATTATATTTATTACTAGTGAATCTTGTAATGGCTAAAAAATTTTTGTTGTCCTGGTTTAGGAGTACAAAATATCCAAAAGGGTGGCAACTATATTAATGCAAAATCAATATTTTATTCTAAGCTTATATAATTAAATTGGTAGACACACTTTCATGTTTTCAGGCAACAAATTCAGAAAGTGTTAATTAATTAAGCAAGTTGCAATAATCTAGGCGTAATTAACAGCTTAATTAATCTTTGCTCTTCTTTTTCTTATTTTAACATTCAACTCTATACTATTAAAACATGTCCAGTAAAGCTTTAATTTTCACCCTCAAGAAAATTATTCCCCATTGGGTTCATGACAAGGTAAAATTGTCATCAACTGTCTATCTTTGTATAAATCAAACTCTGCAGCATAGATTCCATAATATGGACCTTTATGGAATATCCCCACACAGTTTGGACCAACACAGGCTGGAGAAAAAGAAAAAAGAACAAGAAAAAGTAAAACCTTGAGAAATGACAAATGAGCTTTGACTACTTAATGATGGTAGTGAAGTTATCTCCATAGTTTGTTTCCTGATTAACCAAAACTGGAAAACTAAGAATGTAAATGCAAAAGGAAATCAAGAAACATCAGAAATTATAATGTCATTGAGTAATTTTTATAGAACTTATACAAGCGTGGAAGAGAGCCAATAAGAGTTGACTAGATAGAAAGGAACACTGAAGAGTTATCTTCAACATTATCGCAAAGTTTGAATCTATTGATAAAGCAAAAAGAAAAAGAAGAAAAGAAGGAAAAAAAAAAAAGTAGGTAATAGAGCAGACCTGTTGCAGTAGAAACCAGGATCTGAGCCATTTTGACATATTCCTTTCCACTTTGATGGAATTGGTCCCAACCCTTCATCACTGAAGCTTTTCGATTCAGGCCAAACACCTTTTCATAACAAACAATCCCATTTCAAAAAGACAGAAAAAGTTTCACAGCAAAAGACAATGAGCAATTCAATATGTTTACAGCTTGCAATATCATTTAATATTAACTCTCCTCGTATATTATTTATCCTAGCAGAAATCAAATCAATTTAGCTTGACTGTGCTTGCCAACATCTTTTTAAGTAAATTTTTATAACGTTTTTAACTAAGTTTTGGAGGAGGTTAAAATAACATTTTATAAGCTTTTTAACTTTTTATAAATATATATTCAAACAACTATTCGTTATTCTTCAAACAGCTAAATATTATTAAAATAGTTCATGGTTATCAAAATAGCTAATTTTTTTCCGGACTACTTTAGTTAAACAATGGCTGCTAGTCAAAGCATGTACACATCAAACAGTTTATGGTCATTTATCATTTTTGTCAACTTCTATGAACTTAATTGTATTGTTTTTTCTCTCTTTTTTGACAAACGGCCCTTAGTTGAGCTTGCCTTAGACTAGGAGTAGCATTAGGATTCAGATCTCCAAGCTGATCTTCTATTCATAACATTCAAAAAGTATAATATCTAAGTTGAAGCAGAAGTGAAAGAAACTACTTACCAGTATCAAGATTTCCAATAATTGTATCTTCACCAAATCTTGCTTTCTTCCAAATTGAGTTGGAAGGAACTACGCCGTTTTGCTCGAGGCCAAGGAACTTCCATGAGTGAGTTGTATGCAACTTTTTTCCTTTGTTCAAGAAGATTGAGACTACTTTTGGATGCTCTGCAATTAATTAACAATAATTAATGCTTGAGAAATATATATATATATATATATAAAGAAACGGAGTGAAAAACAGAGGAAAACAGAATAGTTTCGTACTAGCTATTTGTTCTGCTATTCCATCATCTATAGTTGCAGCAAAACCATTAATATGCCTTGTGTATGAGTAAAATATGGAATCTTGTGCCAAGTCTCGACTGTTCAGAGGAAAAGAAAATAATTATATATTCATATTTATAAGATATATGCAAGTTGCCAAATGATAAACAGAGTCAACTATTACTCAAAAAACATTTTACCTTCCCAAAAATGATCCAAGAAAATCATAGTGAGACTCTGTAAGAAGATTTTGATCAATCAAAGGGAGTTCTTTGCCATGTGAGTGAGCTCCTAAGTACACCACATATGACTACAAAGAAACCAAATAAAAGAAGATGGTGAAATCATACATTTTACCAAGACAGAGAGGGGAATGATTTGCATGGATAAAAGTATGTGTTTGTTAAATGAGAAAGATTGAATGCTCACCTTTTTGGAGGCAGAGGTGGGTCTTTGCATTAAAATTAGAAAAAGAAATGATAAGCAACAAAGGGTAGGATTTAGTAGCCTCATTTCTTGATTGCTACTTGTTTTAGTAAAATAATGTATTCTGCTTCCCACTCAGTCTGTTTCTTCCCCTGTTTCCCTTCTCTTTCCTTCTTATATAAATAATGGAATAGGGTTTTGAATTGATCCTCTCCTCGTTATGCTAAAAGAAGACCCAAAGGACCTTTTGGCCTATTATAATGCTACATTTTTTTAATAATGTTTTAAGACCATAAAGAGATTTTTTTTTTTTTCTGAGTTTTTAAAAGGCAAGAGTGATCAGAACACATTAGAGCCCATGTTATACATGATGTTTCAAAAATCTGTATTGGATATGTATTTTGGTTTAGGAAGTTGCTGAGGTGAGGTCCAACAAGACACAGCATGCAGAATGTGAAAAAAATATTGGCTCTTAGTGCATGGATAGGCCATGCACCTGTGTGGGCAAGTCTTATGGCTCCCAATTTGGATAAATTAAGTTTTCTTTTTTCTTTTTTCTTTTTTCAAATGGTTATATTTAATTTATCTCTCTTTTTTATTATACATTGTAACTTTTATTGTTTTATGATTTTAGTATTATGGTTTTATTTTTGGTCGATTTCTGACTAAATTTTCAAGTACAAAATTGGACTCTAACCATCTTCAGCATGCTTGTTTGTTTTTTCTTTTGAATGAAATCAGGGACAGAGACAGAGAGAAGATGTGGGGGCTATGTCCCCTCTGATGACTTTGCTTATTTTTTAAAACTACAAGAAATCAATATTAATTAATAATATTATTTATGACGATGAGTTAATAACAGTTATTATGTGCATATATAGAGTCCAAAATATATTCAGATTTAAAATAGTTATTTGTTATTAAAAATAATTAAAAGCAACAATCATACAGCACAAGGCTGTATTATAGCCTGACCTCTAAGCAATACTGAACGGTGAAAACTACAATTTTTTTTTTAACCAATTGGCCACAATAGGACTTCTGACGTATATAGTACTTTCTGACCAAACCAGTCCTCAATTGGATAAAATTTTTCACCTTTGAGGGTAAGCTTTTTTTTTTTTTTCCCATCGATTTTCCTGAATTTCAACACCTATGGCTCCACAGAAATGGAAAACCCACTTGGTTCTTTGATATATGCTTTGTGAATGCTAGAACTAACACCAACATCTTTAACTCTCCTGGCAACGGTAATCGAGCCGGAGAATTTAGGGATGGTGATTGAAGGATAATTGAAGTTGACAAGATTAATAGGCTTTTCAGGGCATTAGTCGGAGTTCTAGAATTGTAAAATTTGTGGTTCATTTTACCCTAAAGAACAGAGAAAATCCAGGCGATCATTAACAGTTAAGTCATCATACGCTGAAGCACATTGAAAGTACCTAATATTGCGTTGAATTGAACCCCCCGCGAAGTCTTCATGCGATGGTCCTTCTGCTTCTGTACGTATATGCATTTACGATACTAACTCCTGGTGCTGTTTAGCTTCTGTACGTATGTATATGCATCTCGGTTAAGTTTCTGTAATCAAGAAAAGGAGAGACGATATGGAATTTATTTATTTATTTATTTATTATAGAGTGAATCACAAATTGAATTTTAATTCCAAAAAAGATATGGAAACGAAATAAATGAAAATTTCAGAATATTTTAAAATGAAATTGGAAAGAGATGATTTCGTTCATTCCAATTTCCAACAGAATTACCTATTATAGAGTCCTAGGCTTTTGTTGCAAGTTTGATCCATTTATATACTTGGGCCGGGTCATTTTCATATATCTTAGTCTGCATAGCCCAAAAGCCTAAACGTTAAATTTGACTCACCTAAAAGCTACGAATATATACGTAAAAACTTGAATCCAAACAAGGCCTTGTCCTATTAATGTCATTGTCATACGTTCAGTGGCACGCCGTCCAAATTAACATGTTTAGAAAATATAATTATTTAATTTTTATATTTTAAGAAATAAATTAAAATTTCTTTATAATTTACCTTCCTTACACTATAAAGTTTTTTTTTCCAATTTTTATGCATTTTCCATTAATTATCTTATGAAATGAGCAATATACATCTTTTATCTCTTATTATCGTTTTTATATTTTAAAAGTAATTATATTTCTCAAATTACATAGACCGTATTATAATTTTTTATATAAAATTTTACTTTTTTTATTTGATTTTTGTGTTTTTTTGTTGACTTAACAAATATTGGACAAAAGAACCTAAATTCTATGCTTTACGAGCTGTGCCTTACCATTCCCTCTTATGACCAAAAGTGCAAACACTTGACTTGAAATTTAAGCTGGGTTTGTTTTTGGGACAAGTCTTACTGAATTATAGGACGACACGTGTAACGTGTTCCCTCTTTCCTTGCATATTTTAGATGGGCCCCAATCCTACCTATACCGTCAAACCCTACAAGTGTCAAACAACGTCAAATTTTATTTTCTTTCTTTTTTTTTTTTTAAATATCAGTTTGAACTTAAATTTTTATAAGCTTTAGGTGTTTATTCCCCAGACGGGCCGTAAGAAAATCCGTTAGAAAAACTCTTCAGCCTAACGGCCCAAGTTGTATTTCGTCTTATGCGCTGGCTCAGGCACTGTCTAACACCTGTCAAAAATATTTATTTATGGATATTTTAATATCAAATTGGAAATTATAGTAATTTTTTAATCAAAGAATCCAAAATAACTAATTCATGGAGATTTTACTATAAAAATAGAACGTTAATATCAATTAATCACGATAAATTATAATTAAAATATATATCAATCTCACATATGGTAGAATACAGTTTGAAAAAAAATCAAACTTTTATAGATTGATATAGTTGATTATATTTTATTAAATTTGTTTTATGCTGATTTTAATAAATAAAAAAAAACAAAAAAAATTCTTTTAGAGTTGGGTTTGTATTAGATATAAACAATATGATTGAATTTGTAAAAAAATAATTAAAATAAAATTGAATATCTGAACTAAACAATGCAATAATTAAAATTTAATTTCTTCAATTTATATTAATTAGATTCAATTATAATCGAATGGTGGGCTCTAATCTTATATATTATTACATTTGAAATAATTGACATTTCGATCATATAATAAAAATAAACATTTGCAATAGTAAAAATCTCAAATAAACATTTGAACTATTCTTTGGCACAAAGCGATGTGAGCTATTATTATTACTGTGATAAAAAGAGAAAAAGCTAGTCTTTGCCGTCTGATCAAAGTCCCATCTCCTAGCTTTCCCCGTGGATTTTCTGTTGTATTTGTCTTTGCTTTCCCTCTCCAGCACTTCTTTAAAATCCCACTACCCAAAATTTCTAAGTAGGTCTGCTCTCTTTTTCTCCATTTTTATTCCGTCTTGATAGAGAAAGCACTAAGAGAGAGATGTTCTTTTTCTTTTCTTCTTTGATCTTCTTCTTCGTTCTTGCTCTGCAGACTTCTGTCTTGATAGTGTCATTTTGTTTTCTCAAAAAGAAAAGAAAAAAGTTATAGTGTCATTTTGCAGGGAAGGAAGAATAAACTGACATTGATCTGCCTGGCTCCCTGGATGCCAACTAAGAAACTTTGTCAATGGAAATTGACATTTTCTAGTTGGCATCAGAGGAGTCAAGCAGGTCTTCTTACTCTTTCTTACATGCTCATCAAAGCAGCAGGTTTGTTTGTTCGTTTTAAGTTATAAATTCTATATAAAATTCGATTATAAATCAATTTTTCACATTTGAAATAATTTAAAATAAAAAATTACTTCTTGGCACGAACTAACTCAAATCTTATAAGTGAGTTACGTTTTTTGAAATGGAAGAATCAAATAAAATATTTCTCTTTCTGAATTTTAAGACCAAAAAAGAAAAAAAAAATTGTTTGCCTTCAACTCAATTCTCTCTCTCCACGGCTTCTACTTTTTACGTTTCAGAAATCAACTGTAACAATGGACGACAAGAAAATTTTACCAGAGATCAAAGGAAGTTGCGAGTAAAAATAAATAATATGAATTTAAATGAACAAAACACTAAACCAGTTCCTGTACAGTTTACAAGCTCTTGCTCTATGATCTTTTGGTATATGATTTACAAAAGAATGTTGTTTATTCACTTCTTTTTCTTGTTCTCGTCAAGTTTAACAAGCTGAACAGGAGCTGCTGGTATTCTAATCCACCATTCTCTTAACCGTCTCCGCCACCTATCGCTGCTCTCTTTTCTGTAAGGCATTTCCCTCGTAAAGGCCTCCAAAAATATTATCAGAATTAAGTATCTTGAAGGCACCAAAGCAACTGTAACAGAAATGAAAACTAGCAAGAGAGCAATCCTATCTGTTGCCTGGCAAAAAACACAAAAATAAATGAAGTGAGATACAACAGGTACGCACTCACTAGCCAACAATCAGTTGTTTGGTATAATTACGACCACATAAATTCCGAAGCAATTCATATCGATTCACAAAAAGATGCAAATATAATTTCTGCTTGTTTCACTCCACTCCATTATCTCAAACACACCACTAGTTAAGTTGTATGGTGCTCTTTTCAATTCAAATAAGTTACAAAGTGGCTGCATAACAACTTTAGTTTCTATTTCCAGTCCGATTGACATGAAATCAGATGCAAATGAACATGCTTAGGACATAGCAGCATCCTGACCAGGGACCATGTTAAACAAGCAAAGCCTAGCAGTATGCAAAGAGTGATAAAAGCACAAAGTGATATGCGCAACATATCTTGCAAGAAAATATAGCAATATATGCAAATGTTTCGCTTATTTCCTGAAATTTTATTTTATTTCATTTAAATGCTAAATATTCTGACAATGCAATGAGCTCAACCGTCTAAATTTGACAGTTTCAAATTGGTTAAAAATTCCATTTCACCCATTGTGTTCTTATTCAAAGTATAAAATCCCAATTCATAATGCTAACCAAAATAATTGTATTTCAATATTGATACTATCTCAGTTGTGAACCCCGAACCATAATACTTTGAGGTATTGGACATTTATACAAAAAATTCAAATTTTATTTCAAATTTTGAGTGTGTTTAAGAAGTTGTTGATAACTTTGCAAAACTACAGAATTACATCATACGTATCCTATTCAAAATAATAATAAAAAAAAAAAGGCTCCCTTGTTGCCATTTTTCTTAGATAGATGAGATTACGAATATGGCCAGGACATGTACCTGTGGAAGAACAGCAAGCAGAAGAGCTCTAATCTTCAGAAGAATAATATTCCCAGCCTGAATTTGTGCTTCAACATGTGTCACAGCTTCTTGCAATGACAGCAACTGCTCCACAGCATTTTTATTGGGTGGAGCTCTAACTCTAAAAGCTTCCAGGGGCTCCTTTTTGTTGAAATGCCTTTGGAAGAGCATGAAAACCGCAGAGCATGTGAAAATGGATGGTAATACGTAATTGATCCAACCCCTATACATCATCATGAATGATAACATTACACTTGGTTTGCTTATTCAAGCTATCAACAAACTTTTAAAATCTCTTCAATAGCGGCACACGTGAACTTTTAACATTTCTACACGAGTGAAACTATGGCTCAAGAAAAATTACCTTAAAATAACATAACAGCCTACAACCAGAAGCACCATTGATTTAAATGGATCTTCCCAACAGGCCAAACGCTGAAGACAACTACCGAATTCAATAACTGGAAACATCAGTTCCTACAATGAAGAAAACAATGAAAAATTTTTCAAGTTAAAATAGTGAAATTCCTCCACAAAAGCTCCACATAGTTTAAGTCTCAAAAAGATTATGTAATCATCAAAGGTTATCACGAACAGAACCAACCAATAAAAAGAAAACCTAACAAGTCTCTTCATATTTTCTTCTGGTCTTGCGGTTGGGAACGGGGTGGGTGGGGAGGGAAAGGAGGCAGCACATTGAATTTTCTGGAAATGGTATTTCAATTCAATGACTATCACCAAGTGGAACAGTATATCAAAAGAAGAAAATCACGCAATGTTAGGATTTTGGAACCCCACATTTAATTAGCAACTTGATTCATAATAATGTTTTTTCATTCGACAGAAGTTCATATTAGTTGGCTAGCACAGCATCCAGGATTGAAATGATTATTAGGCTTTCCATCTAAAAGACCAAGGTAAAAGTTCCTCCCCTTTCTTTTTGGGGGAGAGAAATAAACACCATTTTTCATGATGATAAAAGTTGTCAAGTTTAAGTCATTAAATCAGTCTAAAAGTTATTTTAGCAAGGAAAATAATAGCAGGCAACCTTCATTACTGCAACATTTGTATCAATCCCTTCAACCTTCACTTTCTCCACAGTTGCCTGTGCAGCTTCAGCTCTCCCGATATCTGATACTGACTTTTTCACTGCTATCTCTAATGGATTTGTCTCACCAACACAAAGATCCCCTATTTCAATTGCTTCTCCATCTAAATTTGTCTCCTTTTGTAACATAAATCCAAGTCGTCTAAGAGTCAGAAGTGCTACTGGTGAAAGCATTGGTTGCTTGTTTGCAAATCCATCGACACTGCGCGGGGAGGCAGTTACATTTAGAAGAGCCAGGCGACCTGATAGAGTTTCCAAGATCTTATCACCCTTAGGAAGACTTTCAGCAAGTTTGAAAGCAAGTACAGTTTTGTAATGGGACGAGAAGAAGTGGAAAGCCTCTCTAATTGCACGAGATCGGAAGATGCCTAGAATAGCCCTTGCAAGCACCTCCAGTCGCTGAGTCCCTTTGAAGTTGTTTTTTTTAATAAACTTGTGTGCACACAGGATCTCTAGACTTATATCCAACCAATAATCTCGTCGAGAATTACCCTTAAATTCAGGAAATTCAAAATAAACAGGCTCTGCTCTGTGAATAAAAGGAAGAAGGGGAAGAAGTTTAATATAAGATTATCATACATAAAAGTAGTGAGATACATTGACACTTGATAGATAACACCTACTGATGAATGAACTCTTTATAGTATAAATATTCTTCATGTCAGGACAAAATATAACGTACGTGGCTATTGATTTATACATCACAGCTTTATCAAAGAGGCGAGCGCCCAATGGTCCAGTCAATTCAGGTTTTATGACCTGTTTCATATCCATTGCCAGATCATATCTAACAGCCTTATCGTATATGCCAACTCCCAATGATTCAAAGTATAGAGCAAAGTTAGTCAGTGTTAAGCGACCTACACAAACAGAGTTTGATGAATACAGCACATCAATATTTAAATTAATACACATATAATCATTAATCTTTAACCATGTCTAAGTCAAAATTCATCCATAATGTCAAAAGCAAAGATTTCTATGGCTATGCATACTCATATAAAAGGCTGCATCAACAACGTCAAAAGATTAAGATTTAGCATAAGAGCTGGCTAAACTTGGCATCTCAGTAGAATAGTTCTTACAACTTTGAAGACGACATCTTTAAGATAATTGGCTTTTTCAGGGACAATTTAAGGCCAACATTAGCACACAAGACATAAACAAGTCAGCTGTACAAAACAATAACAATGGTGATGGTATATAATTAACATGGATTATTCATTTTTAGTCATAGAATTTCCAACAGATATCAATTTAATAATGTCTGGGTTAATGTCATAAGTGGCATCAGTGTCAACCAAAATAAATAATCAACAGCCTTGAAGTTCCAGCAGAGCACATACATAGATTCACAGACACGCGTGCTCACATGCAAGGATAAGCATTTGCGTTCACACACTAAGATTTATCGATGCTAGCATGTATAATCAAAATTCCATACTACTTTTACTCATACCATTTACATAGAGTAGTGTGCAAAAAATATTTTAACCAGAGGTTTAGGTCTAAAGTACAAATCTGAATCCACATGGATACAAAAATTATTTTATCCCCATTTCAGTGATTTACCTGGCCATGCTGAGATTCCAATATGCTGCAGAATTGGTTGAGTGGGCACTGTCCCATCAACATCTAGGATGATCTCCCCCTCAGCAAGCTGAAGATTGGACATCAAGAGTCCTGGAGTACTTTTTGCTCCCCTAATAATCCTGCAAAAGAAAAGGAGACTCAGTACAACATTTAAAGGGATGCACAGTAAGTCAAAAGCAACAAATAAAATTTAAGGGGGAAAAAAATAAAGGTGAAGATGTTTACAGCTTTTGGTCAACAACAGAAACGCAGGGGAATGTGCAACTAACATTTTACCATATACAGACTTCATCAAAAGAGTGGATCAATATATCTTAAATGTTAAGGGCAAAATCCTGTTTCAAACTGCTTGAATAAAAATAAATAAGGAATTGGTTTTTCAACACTTTTCCCCTTTCTCACAATAATATTCATTTACTAGCCTTCTGCATGAATGGAGAAAAAAACACAAAAAAAAGTGAAAGAATCCTATCATTTACGAATGCCTTAATATTCAGAAATACAAATTTTGCATGCAATAAATGCATTTTATATCCTTTCCATCTACTTTCTTAGGATAAAACACAATTTTTTATGCATATAAAAAAATTGTAGCCAATATTTCCTTTGGCAACCAAAAGGACAGCTAAAAATGAATTACAAAGATGTATCCACGAAATACATGTGAAATATTGAACTACGAAGAGCAAGTTCATACTTGTCAAGGTTGTGAAGGTATTTATCATAAATAAGAAAATGAAGTCGTTCTCCTGAAGTACTCGTAAGCGCATCAAAAAGATTGTGGACAGTCATTACATCTGCAACAGCCGCACAAGCAGGAGCTATGCGGGCAAAAGCCTCTCGGCCAACGGTTTCTGTGTCATCAACCTGATGGTAAGGATGGAACAAAGTCAATGTGAATGAATGGTAAAGTACACTTGGAAGCCCTAAGACTTCACGTGATAGAATGGTAATATACCTCAATCTCAATATGTAAAATGAAGTCATGAAAAGAACCTGAACAGCCATATTAGTGGAACTTGAATAAAACAGTGAGACCCCATCCTCATCCTCTTCTTGCGGATAACAGGGAGAGGCAGTTTCCTATATTTGAAATCAAGTCGAGGCATTATTAAAAATGAAGAGCTACCCCCAACATAAACACATTATATCTATATATATATATATATATATATATATATATATATATATATATATATATATATATATATATATATATATATCTATCGATATATAGAGAG
>CANUEP010069782.1:0-104064 GCA_947857235.1 Jatropha podagrica | reverse complement strand
ACCACCATCTTGCGGGGGTGTAATAGATAATGATAAGTCTTGAAGTTGGTTGTAAACCAATTCTGTTATTCTGTTGTACTTAATGTCTATCTCCTCCTTGTTTATAGGTAGCATAGCCTTGTATTTATATCACTGTTTTTTATCAATAGAACGTATCCTTTCCTCAAATACTTGTTACAAACATCCATTGATATAAAATGTAATTTTTTAATTAAATATTACTAAGGTTATATTAATATATTTTAAATTATAATAAAATTTTTCATTTTTTCCATATATCCCCACATTTATATATGTGTGGAGGGGAGAGGGGAATTATAAATTACAACTCATTCACAAACATTACCAACAATAAATATTTGAATAGAGATGAACTTTGAACATAAGGCTAGAGGGATGAAATCACACGTACACATTTCAAATTCGTTTAAAAGTTCTTCTGAAATATCCATAGACGTTATTGATAATTTTAATACATTATCCAATTCAAATCTATTTAACTATTACCCTAATCCGTTTAACTACCACTCATATCTGTTTTAAATAGATCAGGACAAGTAAGGTACTCAGGAAAAATTTTATTTTATTTTTATTTCTAATAAGTATTATACTTATTAAATATCTAAATCCAAATTCATTTGATATAAAACAAAACTAATGAAAATTTTAGGAAAATCAAAAATAAATTTCGATTTCCTGATTCCATTAATTTTTTTTTTCTTATATTTCCTGTTTGGTGATGATTTAATGGATTTTTCAATTAAAGAAACATATGTAATGTCAATAATGGTTTCCTTTTACTTTAATAAAAGAAGTATAGAAATGGATTAAACATTAATTATCTAATTAAAATATCATACTTTATTTTTTTTAAATGGGTTTCGTTATCCGCTGAAATTACCTACGTAAATTTTTATATAAGAAGAGATAAATTTATAAGTCCATTTAAGCACAAATTCGAGCGTAATTGTAATTAAATTGATAAGTTCAGGGTGTTCAAAATATAAAAATTGATTTAAAGTAAAATTATAATTATTTAAAAGAATCAAAGTGAAATTAAAGATTAGACCACTTGGAAATTGAACTTTGCAAATCCAGTTAACAGAACCGGACTGAAACAAAACTTAAAATTCAGTTCAACTCTATTTTTACTTTAAAATGATTTGAATCGGTTAGTAAAAATAATAATATTTTGGTTACTTGATTTGCATTTCAGAACCGAACCGCACAAATGGACGCCCTGCCCTCAACGAAGAGCTTTTAGTTTTGCATCGGATCAATAAATAAATAAATATCTTGTATAGAGTTTTTGTTCGTTTGAGGGTCTCAATCATGGCCGTTGAAGCGTCTCAGGGCCCACTTAACTATTTTTAACCCTTTTTAGCCTCTCGACAACAGAAGATGCATAGTGGATTTGTGCATACGATACTGTCACTGATTGGAATTGTCCTCTTCTATTGTTTCTTTTTTATTGTTTTTCCTTCTTAGTATGTTATTTATCCATCGCTAGATTATAACAACATGATATCATAAATTAGTAATTTACAACTTTCCCCATTAATTGAGTTTTTTTTTTTTTTTTTTTTTACTTTTTGCATGTCCTATTAAATTTACACCATTAATATATTTTTTAGCAAAAATTTGAATCCTTTATCCAAACTAATTTTTAATTACAAACTAGAAAATTTATATACTTAAAATGAATTATATAATTAATCTAAATCTAAAATTTGATTCACATACTTTTTTTTGTGTTCATATACTCAACAATTAAATTTGTTGAATACTTAATTAACTTTTCTACTTACTCAATTTTTAATTTAATGTAATTAATATTTTGATTATAAAATTACAATAAGTGAATAGTTCAACTTATGAAATCACAATTATTAAATACATTTCTAATATAATTTATTATTTCATAATTTATAATAAAATAATATTAGATAATTTTATAAGTCAGAAATATTTAATAAGATGGTGTAAGTTAGGAATTTTTAACTAATAAAATCAAAATAATAATAATAATAATGTGTGTGTGTATATATATATATATAGTATCTCCTTTTTCCATCATCAAATTAAAAATGATTCTATAATTTAGCAAAATTAGCTTTTATTTTTGTAAGTATTTTTCAAGAATCTGATTCAGAGAATAATGCCCCTGAAAAATCTTCATACCATACCATAATTATAAAGATAGCCCATAAAAGATAAGTGCACATTAGCACACAGGAAAATATATAATGCAAAATGCATTAAAAATCTATATGAACTTTTCATGTTTATTCCTTGAATTCTTTAATTAAAATTAAAAGGCAATTTCTATTAAAAGACTTCAACTAATCAATTTGGTGTCATCACATATTAATTTAACTATACTTTATCCACATAATTTTATATATTTTTTTTATTAAAAATAGTGTTTATTTGTTAGTATTTTAATTTCTTTGTAGAATATTTAATTTTTTATTATTATATTAAATGTGTTCTGTCCAATGCTTGAACTCTAAATTTTTAGTTAAGAGATAAGGAACCTTTATTATCTTATCTCATCTCATCCCTCAATGATTTTTTTTTTTTTTTTTTTTTTTTGAGAGGGTGTTATGCTCATTTGTATAGAGTAATGTTGCATGACATGTTTTTCATATTCATGGTCAATTTTTTAAATATAAGAAGCCCAACACACTAAGAAAACGTAAAGGTAAACCTCCCTTTTAAATAATATTTATTAAATTGATAATTATTTTTATTATAAAAGAGAGTCTAACTCGAAATTTCTCGCCCTTTAATTTTTTTATAAAATGTCAAAAAATCCGCCAAATGAGCGCTATTAATGCATAAAATAATTTATTAGTTAGTTTTATTAAATTCATCATTGTTGAGTCACGCTAATAAAGTGGGCCCTTTAGCCTAGAGTTGTTTGTTGTTAACTTGGGTTTATAGCCCTCCCCTATAAATAAAAAGAAGGCAATATAAAGTTTTAAAAATTATTTAAATTTTAAAGAATTTGGAAAAAAAGAGTCAACATTTATGTAAAAATAAATATTTTTACCAAAAGCAAAATATTATAATAGACTATTTTTATTTTTATTTTTTAATTTATTTTTATAAATATAAATATTTATTTATTTTTTCCCTAGGAAATGGCTATGTATATTATTTTTGAGCTTTTTTTTTAGTTTGATCAATATTTTTAATTTTTTCTATGCATATTTTATACTTAATTTGTATTGTCAATTACAGTACGAATCCAAAAATTAATTGGATGTAGTCGAGTGATGCAACTCAACGAGTGAAAAAATTTAATGAATTTTTTAGAATTGTCGGTGATCGGAAAGCTATACCAAATCTTTCAAGCTAACAACACAATTTTTCAACTTAAATTTAGGATTTTTTTTATTCAGCCTATTTTAAATATATATGTGTTAAAAAAACAAAATATACAAAACTAAACAATAATAATACCTAAAATGCCCTTCCCGCTACGAACTATTTATTTTTTGCAACCAAATACTATAGTATAATGTTAGTATTAAATTAGATTTTTTTAAAGTATCAAATTAGATTAATATCAAATCAAATAATTCAACTTTTAATTAAAGGGTCTCATATAATTTTTTTTTAATTTTTTAAGGGAGCTTCTTAACAGAAATGGAATTGAAGCTGATGATTTATTTACCGTAAAATGACCAACAAATAGGAGCCACGTGTCGCAACAAAACTAAAAGAACGAACGTTGTGAGTACATAAATAAAAAGAAAAACCCCACCACAGTAAATGTCAGAAACAAGCAAACGCTAGGAGGAAGGGACATGCTAATCCCACCGCCCGTTATGGATACACGTACATCACCCAAAAAGATTTCTCCCTCTGAAATTACCACTTTGCCAAATAATGACAGACAAACACAAGAAAACCCATTCAGGGCTTTCTATGATCTATCAATTGAAATCATTTCCAATGATGGTGAACGTAGCCCACCCGTCCTCATCATATCTTAGCTCCACAAGTGAAATAACAATATTGCCCCTCTTCCAAACCTCAATTTGCAAAACATTTAACAAAAATAGTTGTGGTTAGTTTATATTTTGAGACAAAACAGTTGAAGCTTAAATCTCTCTTCCTCTAATATTTCAAAGCCTTAATTATATTTTTGAATGATATTTAGATTTTAACATTTATATATTGTTCTGAGTTTAAATTTCTGGCATGATTAAATCGTTATTTGATTTATCACTTAAATTATTGTTTTCTTAATTTTTTATTGTCATACAAATCACACTATATACTTCAAATTAAATATTAAAAAAAACATTGTTATCCATCTCTTTTTTTTTTCCAAACTGTAATTCATTAATATAATATAAGACTTACAAATAAAGATTTAAACCAGGTATATAATTTTACTATTAGTAGCTAATAGAGTTTGTTAATCTTTTAACGAATTAAAAAATTCGTATCAAATAAAATAAAAAAACTATACTTGCAAATCAAAATCTAAATCTAAAGTTTTTGAACAAGAATTTTACATCCTAACTATTGGGTATCATCTATCAACTACGTAAACAAGAAGGTGACACCATCCATTTTTATTTGGTCTTTTTGATCCCGTTAAACAAAATTGAGGACTCAAATTGAAGTTTATTTCAATTATCAAATCAAGGGTTGATGAAATCAACTATAGAATTTTGGCACACGTCAAAGTGGAATAGGCTTTTAGCCTTTGAGTAAAACTTAATCAAAGTAGGATTACATAGGGAATAAGTCTATTAGGGTTGCTTTATTTGATTAATTTTTTACGTTTGAATATAGACCATATAAAATCGTGAATGGGTAATTTATTATATATTATGTTTTTGAGGTTTGACTGAAATTATTAATTTGCCTGTACAGTTTGGTAATGTAACACCCGCCGCCCAATCCTGAAAAATCAGACGACGGATACTACATTCAGTGCCGGAGTACTGACTTATTATACCTGATGAACCCAAAATATACATTAGAAGTGATTTAGTTTCCACAAGGAGGCAAGTAATATTTTGATAAAAATTATTTTTTTTATAAATAAAAATATAGAGAAATTCCTAAAAAAAATTTGCAAGAATTTTCTCTAAAAAATCGACTTGCCACACAAAGAAAACAAAACACTTCCAATATTCAATCATCCAAACCTCAACTCTAAATTATTATACCAAGTCGCACAGCACTTTTAAAAATATAATGTCAAGTTATCTTATTATATAATTAACCATTCAAGAAAATATATATCATTGTTTATACACTGTTCATGAAATTAAATAATAATACTTAATCAGCCACCGATTTTATTAGTTATAATTACAATATTTACAACCTCAAAATTTATTATAATAAATTCATACATGTCATTATTCACTTAATAAATATATCATATCCAAAATTAATACTTCTACTCTGATTCCACATCTCCGGTCTTCGCGTAGCACCCACAGCTCACAACCTGCGTGTGATAAAAATCAACGTGCTGAGTGGAACACTCAGTGATGCTAAATAATCAATAATTTAAAATATCCAAGGGACACCAAATAAATAATTTCAAACAATACATTTTTTTTAAACACCGAAATCGTATTAATCAAATCCAAATATTTGAAAGATCACAAGAAATTCACACTTAAAAATTTATACTAACTCAAAATAAATAAAAAAATATCGTAAATGCCAATATATTTTCCGGTTTCAATATAATAAATTAAAATTCCTATTTTCATTTTATCTAAAGCTCATACCGATACCGAAAGAATGTAAGTAGAATCGATCGTGGCTTGTGAAAGCGCCACCCACCAATTCCACATTCGTGACCTAAGGCCACTGTGGTCTATGCAAGTACCACAATAATAAGTGCATCCGTCTATTTATAAGGGTTGATAACCGTAGCATATGATCATAGCTCCATCAATAATACGGGCTGATAACTCAAGCATGCTTATATATCACAATAGTCTCATCATACCATATGTCAATCACGTATGATAAAACTTGGAATAATTAAATTCTTCCACAAATAGTCTCATTTCTCATTCACCATTTCTTATTCAAAAATATTTTAAAATTAACACTTATTATTTCAAAATCACTTAACTTACAACTTGTAAAATCCAACAAAATCAATTCATGTTTCAAGAAAAAATCTTTCTTTCATAATGCTTCCATTAAAAGTACTAATTATCAACTTAAAATCACTCTTTAAAATCATTAAATCCATTTCTCAAACAAGTAACCATAAAACTCTTTTAATACCTTAAAAACCTTTTTTAAGTCTTACTCAAATATTTAAACACCAAAATTTAAAAGAGAAATCTTAACCACCAACAAATTACTTAATAACAACCTTATTAAAGTTTTAATCAAGCATAGAAATCACAAAGAGCATGGTGTCCTTCACCAAACAATGGTTCGGCCAACCATGGAGAATGAAGGAAAAATGGTTTCTTTCCAAATTAATTCCATAAACCTGACCTTCGTTGTGTTCTCAGGGTATAACTGAAGTTATAGGACTTCAAATTGAGTGACACTTAATTCCTTAGAAAGATAAGACAAAATTATACAAATTTCATGAAGGAACCATAGTCCAGATCATTTTCGAAGAGGGTGAAAGAAACCCAAGAACACAGAATAATAATCCAACACGATTCAACACAACCAGTTTTAGTATAAGAATCATAAGTTGAGCTATATTAATTCAAATTGGACACAAGAGGATGATTTAGAAATCTAAGAAGTAGAACTACAACTTTTATGAAGAACACAAGATATTATCTTTCCATTTTAGTGGCCAAAAGGGACAGTCAATTTGGATATACAAGTGAGACGCCATAACAGAACCAGTTTTGATATTTAAATCATAAGTTGAGCTACAAGTATTGGAATTGAACGTAAGAGGATGTTTTGGAAAGCTGAGAAACAAATATACAACTTTCATGAAGAAGTTAGAAGTGAAAATTATAAGAGGGTCGAAAATGACTTTCAGTCCAATATAAGTACACCTCTAACATCAAAATTCATCAAAAATCTAAAATTTAAAACTTAAGACAATGAAAGAGAAACTACAATATTATTGCACTAATCTCTTTTTCAAGCTTAAACAAGCTTAAAAACTCTATCATTGGGCTTTCTCATTGCCTTTGGTGAAGGGTTCACCAATCTCTTCAAAGTAGGAAGATATTCACATTAACATCAAATTTACAAAGGAAAGAAATGGAGCATGATTTAATGCATCTATTGCATGTCTAATCCTTGAATTCTACCCATTTAATCATAAAATTTAAATTTCACAACTTACCTCTTTCAATAGCAACTTGAATTCTCCAAGCTTTTAATCTCCAATTTCAACTTTAATTACTTAGTTCTTAGAGATTAATTGTTTTTCTTTGATTTAATTAGGTGGTTTTGTGTTGATTTATGGAGTAAAAATGAAAGAAATGGAGGAGAAAGAAGAAGGTAGAAATGACGTGGGTGATGGAGAGGAGAGGAGAGAGGTGTAGATGAAATGGTGATAATTCATTAAGTAGCAAAGTCAAAATTTGCTTCTCCATTTTATGCTAAATCAATGGCTAAGATTGAGTCTTTAGATAATCTCATCTAATAGCTCTAAATATTCCTCAAATAATTTACTTTTAAATATTACTTAACTCCACTAATTAATTAAGTTAACTGCACAAAAATATTTTCTCATCTATTTCCTCAATATACCACACTAAAAATTAATATTCACAAGTTGTCGAAATTCACCAGAAAATAATATTTATAAGTTGCTGCAATTCTCCGAAAATATTCATGAAATATTTTTTACCCACCTAAATCATGCAAACATGCTCCAAAAATATTTAATAAGACAATAGACACATGTAATAATTTTTTCAAGCCGAAATAATATGATGTCCCGGATCGATGTTACTATTCACAGACCATAAATCACTATTACCGACATTGAAAAGACACTGAAAAATAATCCGTTACAATATCAATCTCTTAGTTAACGTAAAAACGTGATTTATTTAGTGTAGAATTGATTCGATCGATCATCAAATTTAATAATGATATCAATTTCATACATTCACTTGAGACATTTTAGGATCCGGTAAAATTAATTTATTATTAACAAATAATAGACGTATTAAACAGTTACTCTCAAAAATAGTTCACTTCAAACACTAAGAAGAGCATATTCAATAGTTAATCTAAAAAGTAATTGCAAGTAACATTCCTCATCAATGTTTTATGATTTGTTTTTTTGAAGGAAATTGACGTTTTATGATTAATCAATCATTAAGGTCAATTCATGATACTGTCAAATTCTCATACTTTTTTTAATAAAAAAATCAAACTAAAAATTTCATTAAAAGCTGTATGCATATATGAGATACATATCAATATGTTTCTCTATATTTTTATATGTGAAGTCTAATAATAAACTATTTATATAAAGAATAAAAAAATACAATCTTGATTTGAAATATCAAATTGAATTGACAAAGTAAAATATTTATATCATAGGCGATCATTTGCTCTATTTGGTGGCTATTCATGACTACTGTTCGATCCTATAAGTCCGATCTGATTACTTTCAATTTTTTCATTGAATCAAAGAGAAAATCTACACTTCTTTCTGCATAACTATCCAAATAACAAAATACCCTAAATAAAATCATTATAATAGTAACAATAATAACTCATAATTAGATTTATGAACAAAATCATAAGATATAGGCAACAATAAATCTTAATATTTATGCGATAATAATTCAGATACGTATATATGAGATCTAAGGATTATTTGTAAAAAAATAAAAAAAATAAACGAAAAAGGAAAAGGAGTGACCCCCAATGAAAGCTTTTAGGTTTTAGATTTTGGGTCAATCCCAAATTCTCGTATTTAGCTTTGACAATCAACGTCTAAATATGACAATAACTCAAAACTAGATTTAATAACAAAATCATCGGATATGAGCAATAATAAATCTTAATATTTTCAATAATAACTCAGATTTGTATACAGATCTAATAATTATTTATAAAAAAATAAAAATACAAACAAAAAAGGAAAAGAAGTGACCAATGATGAGAATTTATCAGCAGCCACCTATAAAAGAAGAAAAAATAGCTTTTAAATTTTAGATTTTAGGTCAATCCCAAATTCTGGTATTTGGCTTTGATAATCAAAGTCAGAATATGCTTTAAGAGCTACATGAATCACCGTCGTGCCCATGAAAGCTTTGTGCAATAGCAAATAAAAACTATTACTTCCTTTATTACTAAATTAGGCAAAAGTTTGCGCTAACGGTAGTTGTTTTTTTATTTTATTATCATATATTATATTAAATTTTTTTTTATACATATAAGATAAATATTTATAAAAAAATAGAGTAATCGCATTATATATAGATATATATAAAATTTTTACAAATAAGTATAAACATAATAATAAAAAATTATTGTAAGTAGATGAAAAAAAACTAAATAGTCAAATCAAATATGAATATAGATAATTACTTTAAATAAGTACTAATTTTTAAATTTAAAAAAATATCTTATAAAAAATTTTTAATATAATGTATGATAATAAAGTAATAAAACAATCCGCACTAGCACGGATTTTTGCCTAGTTATATATATATATATATATATATATATATATATACTTATGAATTTTGAAAATTTCACGTTTTTAAAGAATTATTTAATTTATTTAAATTATAATAAATTACTAAATAAATTAATTATACTATTCTAAATTTATTATTTAAGTGAAAGTAATTTGATGACTGTTGATTATATAAATGGATAAAAGTAGAAATAATAATTTATTATTTATTAAATCTACAAATATAATAAATATTCAGGAATATAATATCTTCTTAAATGTGACAAGTATTAGAATATTGAAGAAAGAATAAATTAAATCTATTTAATATTGTGGCATAATGTGTTAATATTGTTATTATATTAATAGGAGGTCTTTAATAATACAATTACTAAAAATAATATACATAATTGTTGCTTTTACAAATTAAATAAATTTATTTTACTGAAACTATAAAAGTAACCTAAATGGAGAAAGACAGATGAATATGGTAATTATTTGATGCCTTTCACTTCCTTAATCTTTGTTAATGCTAAATAAAATTTAAATATAAAAAAAAAGGAATTATGACATGGAAAAATATAATAAATTGAAAGAGAATTAATTTAATTGAATGGCAATATAAATATTTTATAAAATCTAAACTATTAATTGTGTTCAAAAAAATTTAATCTCTTTCCAACTTTTTACATAAGGAAAGGTAATTATAATTTATAACAAATCTTGACCCAATTCGAAAGTAGTAACGGAGAAAAATAAAATAAGGAAGAAAATTGATATCCAACAATTTACTAATTATAAAAATTTATGGAAATTTACTTGCCAAATATATAAATATATTCATATATTTTACAGAAAAAATTTTATATACCTCTAAAATTATAAATTTCGCTAATATTGTATTATTCTCTATATTAAGAATTTTTTTATTTTTTAATTTATATGCAAGATATTCATTTAATTTATAGTTAATATAATTTTTGGAACGATAATTTTTTATTTATCAGTTATCCAATAAATATTTAATTGATATATTTTTAGAAGTTTGAGCATTAATATAATAATTTTCCAAGCCAAAGCATTTAATTGGTATAATTTTATAAATTAAAATGTTTAATCAATTAAAAGTAAAAATTAAAGGTAATACAAAATTTATATGTAAAGTACATAACTAAATTTGTGTATTAGGTCATTCTATACTTTATCATTAATTACCAGAAAAAGCAAGTTTAACATAAACTCTACGTATTAATTAAATTCAATTAATGTATTTCATTTCATTTAATAGAGTGGATTCTAGCCAAAAATGACTAATTTTAAAATTTGAAAAATTCAATTTTATCAATGGTCATTTCCAAATATGATAATTAATAAATAATTTTTTTTTCTATTTCTAGTTTGTACACGTCATTCTTTTAGTAATAATAATTTCAAATTTTAAATCTACGACCTTCCGCCGGTTAAATTAGGATGCAATTTACTTTCCTAATACAATCCGACCGCTCAAAACTTTCAAAAATTATATATATAATTAATACACGGAATTTCAAAATAATTATTTTTTTCTTATGGTAAAGTGAAGTATGTTGGACCAAAAGTTAATTTTTGAGTAAGTTGTAAAAATGATTTTTGGTGTCGATGAAGTTCAAACCATCACGACAGGCAGTTGGGTTACAATTTTTTTTTTCTTTTTTCCTTTTTAAACAAGAATATAAAAAATTACTTCTTTTTAGAATTGAAACTTCAAATATTAACCAATAGAATAAGAAAATTCTTACGTGTCAATAATACCGAATTCCTCACTTGAGAATTGAGATATTTAAGGCCTAAACCTTATGAATTCTATTTTTCTATGAACAAACAAAAGGAGTAACCTAAGTTTCATAAATAAGAGAGGGATCACTTAATTAGTAGTTAATTAGCATATTTAGGGCATATATAAATTTTGGGTTAGACAAGCAATTTGGGATAAGATTTAATTAAGCAAATCAATGGTTCATTTGCTTTCTAGGAAGAAAGTGAAATTCATGCATCTATACCTACTAATTAATAAAAAGCTCCAACAAGAAAAATTATAAGTAACATGCAAACAATTTGTCTTCTTCGTTTCATCCCCTTAATTGCAACTTTCTGATTTTTTTTTTTTTTTTTTAGTAATTTGAAGTGTTGGATTATAAGTTAGAAATGGGATTTTCTTATTACAATTGAATGGATTAATTAAAATCTCTTTTTTTTTTTTTTTTTTTTTTGCAAAATTTTAGTAAGTTGAAGAAAATTGCATTCGTAATAGATAAATGTAGCAAAGTGCATATAAGTAGGGTTATACATTACCCATTATAGTCTGACCCAATCCGAGCGATCCAACTCAATCTAACTTGGTTCGGTGGATCTGATGATATAATGGATTGAGTTAGGTCACAGTTTCACTAGATAAACCCGCAGACCTGGCCCAAATCATACAAAAATTATGCATTATTTAGTTAATTTTATTTGATTTGCAATTTTAAATATAAATACTAAATTATTTACATATTTAGTAGATATTGCCTTGCTGTTGGAGTATATTGTCCATTAAAATATATTACATAATTATGTTACTAAGTATTTTTTATTTTACTAGTTGTCCTTTTTATTAGAAAATTTAATTTTTAATTATTGATTATGATGATGATAATAATAATCATATCAAGAAATTTAATTTTAATATTATCATTGAAATACATTTGTAGTTTGTTAAAATTATTATATAATTAAGTTTTTAAATATATTTAATTTTTTTAGTAATCCTCCTAAAAAGCTGTATTTTATTTAAAAATATTTATACTATTATTATTTATTTAACCCGCGAATTTACTTTAAATCCGTATCCAACTCAATCCATTTATAATCCATGAGTTTACACATTTAATGGGTTGAGTTGAATAAAAAAATAATTGACTCACACATATAAATCATGTATTTTAAATCGATAAATTTGATCCAACTAAATCCACATGCAGCCCTACACTTAAAATTTGCGCATACATTCAGATCTGAATCTCATATCTCATTATTTAGAGAAAATAAAAATTTTTAACTTCGAGAAAAAGGAATAAAATTGTGAAATATATATAACTTGATATACACAATAGTAGACATTTATTTTCCAAGAACTAAATAAAAAATTAATTGTTTGTTTACAATTTTTTAATATTTCAAATAATGCATAATTAATCCATAGAAAAAAATTACATAAACAATTATATAATATTGAAAGAGTAGCTTTGATAAGGAAAAAAAGAATAAGAGGATATGATGTAACTATTAGCATTTGTTTGTTCTAACAAGTTGACACCTAAATTACATTTCTAATACCATGTGACAAAATTAACTTATGAGTACACTCCAAACAACACAAATTCCATTAAGTGAGACAAGTTTGACTCTTTGGCACACTCTTATTTTATCACAATAATAAAAAAAATACTATCACAAATTAATTGTATATCCAATATATATAATAAAACTTTTTTTTTATTTTTAATATAAAAAAATTAACAAAAATATTTAACTTTCCTTTTACATATATAGAAAAAATATATATTTTTATTAAAACCACGATAGTAAATATAATTCACTTAAATTTATTTAATAATTTTATAAATTTAAATTATTATATTTAATTATTAAACTCGAGCTACACTTATTAATCTACGAGTAAGCTCCTGAGCCATCTAAAAATTAAACTTTTATTAAAATAATAATAAGATTGAGAAACGATGAGTCATATATTTAAAACTCACATTTTTCTATTAAAATGAAAATTTAAAAGATGAACCCCCAGGCTTTGCAAGATTAAAAATCCACCTGGCACACAGAATATTTAATATTAATTTCATTACGTAATAGATATTTGATAATTTATTCATTTAATAATTTTTATTTAATTAATCAAATATAAATATTTAAAAAATGTCTATTTATATAATGTGATGATAGGTTAAAAAAACAGGAAAGGTCAAAAAGGTATCACATGGAATCTCCTTATTTCTCAACGCCTGATGGCTGATGGCCACCCGCTTATATGTGAGTCTGTGACTTAGCTATCAGACAAAACACCCGTATCTATTTTTTTTTTCCACAATCATAACCTCTCTGAATTACTACATTACCCTCACCGATTTTACTTAATTACCATTCTCACCATTCCCGACGAATTTGTCAAAAATGATTTTAAAAATAAAAATTTGCCCTTTGTATTTAAATGGTTAATTTAAATAATTATTAATAAGAGATCCTGAAAATCCCTTCTCTCTGTGTCTCTGAAAGTAAAGGAGAATCCTAAGATGGGAAAAGCATAATTTCAGCAACAAACAGATCTTCCATGAAAGATACCTTAGTAAAGATTGAGTTTTATGTCCGTACACCTCAAAAGTGCAAAAAACCCACAAAAGCATTGTTTTAGTTCGCCCTGCTCTCTCTCTATCTCTCTCCTTGTTTCCGGAGAGGGAGGAAGTGGAAGAGACAGAGACAAAACACAGAGCTGAGAGATGTTGGAAATTAGAGAAGAGTCTTGTTGTTTTCCTAGAAAGGTGGTCGGTGTGAATGTCGGACTTGCTCTTGTTGATGGCATTATTGCGATTCTTGCATTTTCTCAGGTTTGTTTTTTTCTGTTTCAAAAGCTGTTTCTCTTTTGGCAATGGCTTTGTTTTCTTATTGTTTTGCTTAGTTCTTGAATTTTTATTTTGCTTTGCTGATTGTTTAGGAGTGCTAACAGAGATTGTTTTTTATTTTTTGAAATAGACAAAGATGATAAATGTAGGTAAGGGTGTGTTTAAAGAAGACAATTTGAGAGTTCGAATTGAGTTTTCTTGTGTTACCTGGCTTTGCTTGAATTCATTTGAGTTTTGTACAATGGTGTTTGCTTTGTCTTTAATAATTATATGGAAGGGGAATTAGCTCTGTTGACGGATTGGTTATTAAGTTGTAATGTCGACTGAAATTTTATTGACTTCCATTAGAGGTTGATATTTTTACCATTTATTAATTAAAGCAAGAATAAGATGTCCTAATTGAAAATTGTATGGTAATAGTAGTATTATTTTTTGATTGAAATGACTGATTTTATTGTTGCTACCATACTTTTTAGCTAATGAGGATTCACTCAAGGAACTCAGGACTTGGCTGGACTCGACAAAAAGTATGTGAATCATCACTTTCTAATCCAATTCTAAATTTGTTTCCTGTTTGAGCTTAAGCTAATTGATTGGCCAGCTAGATTAACCCCCTGTTGTTATACTAGCCGGTTGAATTGGGGACTTGTCCTTGGTCCAGTCTGAGTGAGTTGTCTGACAACTTATGGCAGACACCAGGTGAATCCATTTGAATTGATTGTGAAACTTCCATTAAATCACCAATGCTACTGATGTTTGTTCTAATGAAATTATATAAAAGAATATTTTCTCTTTAAACTTCCTGCAGTTAGTGAGTCATTATTAGATTTTTGTATATTAAATGGTGTACATATGCCTAACATACAGATTATGAAGACAGTATATTTGGTCATTCTACTTACTGTTTTCGCATATCTGTGATTTTCTAATTATGAAAGTGAGGTGCAAATCAATTTCATTGAAATTTGTTAATCACATATCAATCTTTATTATAGCAGTAAAAAGAGCAGAAAACTTTGGTTGCTGCTTCCTTTTTTGTTTCAACACAAAGTGTTGCTCATTCCATCTGAAACTATGATATAATTCCATTTCAAGTGAGACAATGGTGCCTAAATTATGCAAATAGAGGGAAGGCGGACAATTGGCATTCCATTTCTAGAGAGAGGAGGGACGGGGGGGTGGGGGTTGGGGGTGGGGAGGGGGGTGTGAGAGCACTGTGAAGCTTTTTTATTTTGATTTTCCTTTTAATATGATGGGATGATCTTGATAAATGATGTCAAATTGCAGGTGTTTCATCTATTGATTGGCTCATCAAATACTGGTAAGAACAACTATTTTTACCATGAAAGTGTCAGAGTCCTTTTCATAGTGCATTTGGTACTTCTGGGAAGCCTGTGGCTATTCTATAACTAGTCAATCTATTTCTTAGTTTATGTGTTAATTAACATCTATATAATCATGATTGTCGAAGGGTCTAGTTTGACTAGGATGCAATGGGTTTGAGATTTTTTGGTAAATCAGAGGATTTTGGTGGTTTGAGTTCCACAAGGGTTGCTGGTTTCTTAAAGTTGCAGAAAATGGAGATAGGATTTGTTTGAATGGTCTGATTGGTGAAGACATAATGAGGGAAAGTTCATGGGAATTGAGATTTGTATAGACATGGCTCCAAATCGACTTCAGCTCACAAATGAAACAATAAAGCAAGATAATCCGTTGACTTAATTGGAAATTTTCCAATAAGAACAAAAAAAAAAGATTAACTTAATTGTACTGAAAGTGAAACTAGAACTAAAAGTCTTGAAAGTCTAAAATAGTATTAGTCATCAATGCCATTAATCAAGTGATCAAGACATAAAGGAGATATGGCCATAGGCTGGCAATTGGGAGAGTAGAGAGTACACATTAAGTTCAGCAGGTTTGTGCTTATTTAAGGTAGTATTGTGTTTTATGCCCTATGATAAAGTTATGGGGTTGATGGGACATGAATTAGGTATGAGGGGTTACACCACTTTTCTTTGTTCCTATATATTTCTAATGGTATTGTTATTTGTATGTCGAATATCCTAACTAAAAATGCTTAATTTATCAAAATTCTAAGAACTAATATTTTTTGCAATACTGCAATCAATTTACCTATTTCAGCTATAATTTAACCTGCACTTTGTTTGCTTGATCATGCTGGAACCTTTTTTTGCCACCTATTAATAGCTATGTTATTATCATCGAGACCAAAATGAAGGAATAAACTTCTTCTTTTTTTTTTTTTTTTCAGGGGGTGGGGCCCCCCCTTGATTATGACATAGTGACAACATGTTCTTCATTTCACTGAAACAGCTAACAGTGGTTTCTTTATTTATTCCTTTAGAACTCTTTTGGTATTACAATATTTATTGTAAGATTTCTGACATGCTCCAAATTAATTATACTGAACACCCAAAGGTCATTTCCTTTCATCTAGATATTTTTATACAAACATACATGCACAGATGTGTATGTACCATATATATGCGCACGTATATGTGCCTGTTGTTTCTTGTATTCTTGTTTCAAAATTAATTATTTTATTGACTTTGGCAGGTTACTTCATCTTTTTCCTTATTACTACTATTGCTATTTGTGAGAGGTGGCTATGCTGGTCATATTCTTGTGGCTTTATCTTCATGGGTATGCCATGCCTCTTGTTTCAAATACTAACTGGATTCCTATGTTGCCAGCTTAGTCAAAGTATTTGAAATTCTGTGAATTTGTTTTTTCAGCCTTACCAAAAATTCTGTCTTTTGCGGCATTTCTTCTACTTTTATCATTCTGGTACAATTTCTTCCTTGCTATTAATTTCTGTTCATATATCTGAGAGAATGAATAAAATTAGGGACAGAATATTTGTAGATGTTCCCCTGTGCTGTAGGTGCAATGTCCAGGCTGGTTTAAGAATCTAGTTGGGGTTTCCATTCCTTATTTCTGAAATTCTGAATAGGAGGAGCATCTATGAATTTCAGTTTGACAATGTTCTATTAAATTTATCTTCTTTGTATGACCTTGTTTGGAGATCTTTGCATTAAATATGTGATTGAATTAATAAATGGGACTTCTGAGATAGATATTTTATGGTGAAGAATTATCTTCGTTTTGAGGGAGAGGGAGTTGAAATGAGCCTCCTATATGAATATTTTCTTTTTCTTTTTTTAACTTTAATAAAACAATAATTTTTTAGTCCAATCCCTCAAGTTTCAGTTCAAGATTTATAAGTAACTAATCAAGCCTCATGATGGTGATTTTCAATTTTATGTAATTCTGGGAATGTAGTGCTTTATTTATTTCTGTGTCTCACATCTCTGCTTCAAGTTTCAGAGTCCAACTTAAATAGTGATGCAATCAAGAGGGAGAATTGAGAAACAATACTTGAATACAAACAATTGATCAAATTTCAAAAGAAAGCATATAACTGTTTTATCTGATTATTATATAGAATTAGTCTTTTGTGTTCTTGTCTCAGGATTTCAGGATCTAAGTGATTATCGTGGTGTACTAATGAATTTCTTAATGTTAAATTGCATCAATTGTATGGGGTTTTCTCTTATTGGTTTCTGCGTCATTTGATAAGAGTCCTACCAAGGATTCTAGAAAGTAGGGAAGTCGAGACAAAGTTTTTGAGGTCTATATAATGATAGTGGGAACTGGGAAGAATTCCAAGTCACATGTAATGAGAAAAAGGCTTAGTTGTTGACTTATGTTCTGGCCCCTTTTTGGTCGTGAAATACTGGAAATTGCAGAAAATTTGTATATATTAGCCTTTTAGCATTGGTATGAATCTGCATCAGAGCTGTAAAATTTGTAGCCTTAATTTCTAGGTTTTTGAACAGCATTACTAGGATTGTGATATTTGTAAGTGGAGGGGATTTTATTCATGGTTACTTAATGTCACACATCTTCAATTAAGGATTTCTATTTCATCTAAAGTTTATTAAATGACAGCACATGATTGAATACTGTGGTATATAGAAATTGTCCTTGATTTGAGACCATGAAGATCTGGTGTTCTTTCAATGTCTAAAAGTCTTTAGTGGTTCTGAAAAATTTGTTTCATAATTCAAGATTTGTTCTTCTGCAGACTGCACTTTTGTTATATTTCCTCTAACTATGCTACAGTTCTCAAAATTGGTATACCTTTCTTTCAGATAAAACTCCTATGTGCCCTTCATAAATTATGCTCAAATGTTTCTCTGGTGATTTTTTTTTTAGGGCTGACCTTCGCCACCAAGCAGATGATGAAGATTATGAAGAGGAAGACTTTAGTTTTCATGAATCTTTGTTGGGAATGGCATTAGATGACCCAAGTTCAGCACACACAGATAGTCTAAGAGTCTGTTTACCTTTCCGGTCACTCCATGTTGGAAGCCGTCAAAAAATTGTGATATGGGTATGGGAATAATGAAAAGTTTTCTCTCGTGTTTTCCTCATCTCATGCATAAGTATTAGGTTTATTTGATGAATACTCACAAAACTTTTAACTCTTTTCTATCCAGGTTACTGTCCTAGTATTTGTTTTGATGGTGGCATTTGCTGTTCTGATGTGGATAGGAATGGGAAGTACTTTTATTGATTTATCATCATTGGCCACGGTATGGACTTCAAAATTATAATGTCTCTTTTCTTATTATGGAAGCATACTTCTAGACCGTTCCACTTTTTTATTTGGTTGGCATTTGTTTTATTCCGGGTAAAAATTTTTAGCTGAACTAGATGCATAATCATCCTTCTGATTTATCCTTTAACTTTTCTGTTATTGACATGCTTCTGTTTGTTGCTAAAAGATAAGGAGAAAGAAAACAATGGCTTTTAACAGTTGTTACAGATTCTCTAATTACACACAGCTGGTGTTCTTTAGATATTTGTTCTGCAACTTCTCAAATTTCTTGTTTGACACATTTTCGGCACTTTGATTCCTGCAGTCAGTTACCATGTTGCATTAAGAAGTTCTCATTTAATGGGAGCCATTGAACTCGATTTTAATCTTGTAATGCATTGTAGTAAATTTGTAGATAATACAACAATAACAACAAATTAAGCCTTAATCCAAATTAATTGGAGCTGGTTGTATGAATCTTGTGTCTCCATGTGATTCTAAGTTTCCTCTTCCCCATTTAGCACCCTTCGCCACCAATGTATCACACTTACGAACCGGGGCACTTGAATGTCCGTGTAAGACATGATCAAACTATCTCAGGCATCCATTCTTCATTTTATCTCCAACTTGCGCTATTTTGCACCTTTGTATGTGGTCATTTTTTATCTTGTCCAATTTTGTGTGACCATATATCCATCTTAATATTTGGATCTCCAAAGCATTCATCTTGTGAACATGTTGGCCACTTGGTGCCTAATATTCACTCTAGTATAACATTGCAGGTCTCACCGATGTCCTATAAGACTTGCCTTTCACTTTGTTAAATATCTTCCCATCATATAGTACACTGTAGCACTCTTCCATTTCATCCATCTTATTTTAATTCAGTAGATTAATTCTTCATCTACTGAACCACCCTCATGAAAAATAGAACCTAGATATCTGAAATAAGTGCAGTAAGGCACCTAGTAAATTCGCGTATATCTGGAAATTTAGGTTGAAATAGGGAAAGAGACTAAGAACCATATGTTTCACATAAAACTAAAAGTTTATCTTGTTTAATTGCTGTATCTGCTTGTGGTAGGGCAGTTTATTGGTCTCCTTCCTAATATTTGCTTTGCTACCAGTTACCCAATTATTAGGACATAATAGCTGATTCAAGACATTAATAAGTTTAATGAATAACTTAAAAGTAGGATTCCACAAGTGTTAAAATCTGATATCAAATGACAATTTTTTGATTATTATTTTACTGAATGACAAGTAATGGAGTATCATGTATGTGATGACTGTAATCTCATGCAGGTATATGTAGATGTTTTTGCTATAGCATTTCTAGTATTGGGAGGAGCATTAGCATGTTATGGTGAGCAGCTATCATTATATACTCTTACATTTAGATCGGTTGCTCTGGAAATTATCTTCTTGCAAGCTAAAGGACCTTCTCTACTATGAGTGGCAAATTTTTGCACAAAACCTGTAAACTTGAATTATAAGTTTGTGGTGACATAAGAAAGCTACTTGGACTGCAGAAAACAGCAAATGATAAAGAGCTGCAATGTCCCTTAAATTTATTATGCTATTAAATTTTGGAATCTGTTAACTTTTAGCGACTGTCTTTTGAAGCTGACTAATAAATGGAAAATCTGCACATAGTTATTAATTTCTAGATTTGGATTCTGAAGCATTACTTTTTTCCCCTGGAAAAAAATGGTAGATGGCACAGGGAGCATGTTATCTTTGTTAGGACTCTACTTCAGATTCATGGGGAGCTAAACGGGAATGCGATGGTTTGTACACCCAATATGAAGAATGTTGTTTCGAAATTCCCTAAGTAGCATGTAGTTGGTTGCTAGAAAGTATGTTATACTGCACATTGGAAATTGGTTAATTGCAGTGCTTTGTGTTTGAAGCAGTGATCAGCCTTTTGGTTTAGTATTTGGCAAGACAAATAGGTTTCTTGAGTATATGTAGTGTCAGAAATTTTATTTTACAGGCCAGTCTTCTTTGTTGTCATGTGATATCAAAATGCTCCTTTTCTTTTCCTCTGTTTTTCGTTTAGGATTGTTGATATGTTCAAAAATGAGAAGAGTTAGATCTGAAAGAGCTGCATCAGAAATGTGGAAGGTATTACGTTCATAGCTCCTTTCTTCATTAAAGATGAATTCATCATTATAACGTCAATCAGTTTGTACTATTTGGCATATTTTTGTTTACTGAGGAGATTATCTTATGGATTTCTGAGATCAAGGTCAAGTTGCTGCAAATTTTTGTGGCTTTCTTTTTTAATCAAATAATGTTGTGATGAATTATGAAAGGATGTTGCATGTGCAGGTTGCGGGTTTGGCTGTTGTCTCTGTTCTATGTTTCACTTCAAGTTCTTTAGTTGCTTTTTTTACTCAGATTCCAGTACGTACTTTTTGGTGGCCTCATGTATTTTGTGCCTGCATTTCCAAGCACTAAATTGCTTAAATTTAACTGTGTAGTTGCATTGCAGGTCCTCTATTACTGCCAGAAGCTTGATAACAATGGTCTCTACACTTGTCTTTTACTGATTTTATATTATTTTATAGGTACTGAGTGTAACTTTCCTTTTAGATTTCAAAAGGTCATGAGATACTAAGTTTAATCTTTTGGATTTTCGGAACTCATAAATTAGTAGTTGAAAGGCATGTGAAAATTCAATTAGCTACATTTGCTTCCCTATGTGCTTGGATTTGCTTTATGCTTTGTCATTAATGGATTTTTTTATTGATTGGATTTTTCTTACTTGGGAGTTAGAATTTGATTCACTAAAAATTTTTGCTTTCCCAGTTTGCGTTGAAAAGTTGTAAATTGAGTACAAATGTAATTATTCTAGTTCTAAAGGTTAATGCTTTAGATCTTTTTTTATGATTGTTTATTTGCTTTTCTAGGTTCTTCAGTGCCTTCAGCTTTTATACTATGGATCATGAGAGAATTACCAGCTGGCCCAGTGCCTAATGTACATGAAGAATCAAGTACAATTGCTTACATAGCTGATAGTTCAGTAGAACGTAATACTCAGAGTTGGACTACTGCAGCAAGCTTGCAGAATCAGGTCATTTTTCCTTATTCATGTCTATATTTAATAAAATCATCTGGAGGAAGATGACACCAAACTCTTGATGCAAAAGCACTATTTTGATGGCCAAATTTTGTTCTCCACAGTTGACATTTTTCACTAAATTAACACCCTATTCTTATTGACAAAATTATACTGAGCATAAGCTGATTGTTATTCATGGCTTGCTGCTGAAGGAAACTCATAGCCAATATAAGAAAACCTTTTCCTCAAAACTGAAGTCAGAAACAACTGTTTTCGACTGATATCCTTCACAAACTTACAATCCATCTGCATAACATTTTTATGCTGTCAAATGTGTTTGTAATCATTCTTTTACTGAGATATATTTTTTTGCTCTCATTTAATTTGTCTGCTGCTGACCCAGACCTGGTTAATGCTTTTTAACAAAAGCATCTTTTCTTATTTGTTGGAGGATGGTTATTCAGATGACTTCATAGGACACAGATAAAGGATTGTGACTTCAGCTTTCTAAGTGCAGATATCAAGAGGCAGCCCCATATAATTGCATTACTGTGCTCCGGTTAGTCTGTCTTTTCACCGCTAAACTTGAAGGATGCTGTAATTGCTCTATAACAAAGAGGACTTAAGATGAGAGAATCCTAAAGAAGCTGGCTAATTGCGTCAATGACACCACACAGGGTACAGCCGTAAGGTTGTCTTCACAAAATTAGAGATTTAAGGCATGTATATAACGATGACAAACGCTGGGGCGGGAATTCACCCATTATTTTCCATTCACAAACACTCCATTGATACCTTGTTTAACATGAATACTTCTACCTCATTTTTAATCTTTTGCTGATAGGACGTAGTTCTTTTTGTGACTTGCTCATTTCTCTGAGCAACGATTTTGTGAAAATAATTTGAGTAATAGTTAAGCAAAAATATGTCGTTTGTCAACTCATCAATCGGTGAGAGCTCAATTAAAATACTAAATTTAACAAATTGATGGTCTAGAAATAGCAACATTCATAAAAGGCTATTCTTGTGCCGTTCTTACTACAAACCCAAAGAATTGTAAGTTACTAACTGGATGAAAAGCAACAACTAACAATCGATGCAAAGGTTTAATGCCCAAATGCCTCTTTAAACAAAACTGTTGCATGAGAACAGCAATAGTCAACAATTGTCTTCGTTGATGTCTCTCTTGATGTGTCTTACTGCTTGGTTCTCTTCTAGATTAGCAAAGAACCAGAACTTTCTACCAAATATGACCTTCCGACCAACATATTCAAACCTGACCTGCGTCCAAAAGTCTTTCAGACGACAAAATATTACAAGGCATTACTTTAACATCGAAGTCAACTTTCACCGGCAAATATTAGAAGAGAAAAAATAATGATAATAAAATCCTTGCTAATTTAGCCCAAAGAGATGGGAGCAGGATAGCAGGAAGGCCGCAGTGGCATTGCTACTTCAACAATATCTACATAAACACATGTTGCATAAAGCCAAGGGAGCAGCATACAAGGCTTGCTTCCATATTTAGGCAGAATAGAGATATCAGCCAGAAAGCCATCCATTAGATAGATTCAAATGCAAGAGTTACTATGCAGTCCTAGTGTGCTGTGCCTTATTCATTTCCAAACTTTGATTTCAGCTACTCAACTACTGCTGACTAAGACAACCTCAATAATGTTCCATCAAGAACAATAGTAGTAGTAGTAGCAGTAGCTTCACATGATCAAAAAAAGGACAGAGAAAAGAAGTGACAATCAGAAGCTTGCATTTGATATATCAAAAGCATGTGTTTAAATGTTTACCTTAAAAAGAACATTCCTTTATATTGCTCTGTCTCTCAATGGTCCAAAATCTTTTGGTGGCCACACCTAGAAAAAAAATTAGTGAAGGCAAACAATTTATGGTACCTTCTGCGAAACTAATATGAAACTATCTGAACATAAATCAATGCAGAATATCTCAATAATTAAATTTAATGTTAGATGTCTTAGATCTTCAATGGTATAATCTGCCACTACAAAGCCCATATTTCATACATTATTATCTCCATTTATATCTTCTTGAATAATTACACTCTCAGAAATGCCAGAAAAGTTATCGCTCAAAATATTTCCAAACATAATTCAATTTAAGTACTAATATTGCCAACTATACAGTCATATAAGTGTCATATTTGACAGCATTCTCTGCCATTTTCAATCTATAAAACCAAAAATTTTCTCTATGAAAATAACTAAAACTTGATATTAAAATTGAGTTCAAGAAGAAACTAGACTTACCCTAAAAACTACTTTTGCGTGAAGAAGGCCATAAGGAATCGCTCCAAACACTCTTGAATCCGTCGAATCATATTTATTATCTCCTTCTACCCAAATATGTCCCTTAGGAACCTAATATATAAAGAGAGCAATGAAATTAACAAATGTCCAAAAAAAAAAAAAGAAAAAAGAAAAAAGCAGAACTTTTTGAAGCAACGGAAGGATAATCTCTAGCATGGTATCGAGCAAACATAGTATCTAGGAGGCCATCGAAAGAAAACAAATGGAATCATATCAATAAGTAACCAAACGAAGCACAATCTCCACCACCAATAAAATGAATAATCACAATAATGATAAAAAAATAATCACAAACTATAGCCAAATATTAGCAAAGTAAAGCACAATCAGTCAGACACATCGTGTAAAAAGCCCAAAATAATGAAAAGCAAAATATTAAACAATGGAAAATATGAAAGGAGAGCTGCTAAAACTTCTAAAAGAAAATAATACTCAAATAAACAGAATTTAAGACAAGTACCACAACAGTATCGGTTTTATCACTGTTCGCAGGGTCAACAATGTATGAGATTCGATCACCTTCCATGCCAATCACGCGTTTGGTGACAACCCTTTTAGGTTTTATAGGGGACTCAACGAGAACAAGATCACCATGCCCGACCTTGCCAATCCGGTGAGAGATTCTTTCGGCAAGGACCAGGTCACCCGTGAGATTCAGAGTAGGGAGCATGCTGGGTCCATAGGTCTGCAATGCAAGGGATTATAATTTGCACAACCTATTCTATTGGAATTTAGTGATGTGTGTAAATTTAATTAGAAATACTAACCAGAGCGACAGTGCATATATAGGTGTTGGTGACGTGAAGGCAGCAGAAGTATTTGCCAAGCAACATTGATACATCCAGTGCTTCCTTGGCAAAGCTCTTCCATAGCTGTAGATTTCTCAGACTCATAGTCGCTCTGTGACTGCAACTAGCTCTCTACCTGTAATAGTTTTTGGGGTAAATAACTATTTAGATCCTCAGGTTTAGGATTGGCAATAGGTCAGGCACTAAAACCCATCAAAAATTAAATTTGCATTATCTGAACCCATTTAAAATCCAACTAGTATTACAAGCATAATTGCCACATCGATTATCGAAATCCCTATTTTTTAAATCGAGAATCAAAACATATCATAAGATTCGATTGTTGAATTAAAAATTATTAACTTTATTAAAAAAAAATTAAAAATTTAAATGCAAATCATAAAATAAAATTGAATTGAATGACATATAATAAGTCAGCACCTGATTGTAATTGCAGGGAATATAATAATAATTGTGTAAACTAATTTGGACTTTAATTATAAATATTTTGTTTCCTTGTGACATGACAGTGATTAACATGCACTACAAACAGTCTGTTATGCATATATAGAAAAATTAGTCATATCTCCTGATATTTGTTCAAATTCTCTCTGTTTAATTATTTTTATGGCTCTATTTTCTTTCTCTTTATATGTTCTCTCTTCTATTTTCTACTTGTTTCTCGGCAAACAAACACAGACGAGACAATGCATGGAGCAATTTTCTCTTCTATTTTACTTTCTTCCAATTGATTTCTGAATCGTGTGAATCAACCAATTCATTGCGATTCACATGATTCGCTGCCGATTCATCACCAGTTCAAGCTTCTTTCTGATTCTACACTAAGATTCGTATTGTTTTCCATTAGACACTAAGATTCGTATTGTCTTCCATTAGATTCGATATGAATCGTAGGATTCTAACAACACTGCTTACAAGAATGCCACCGAAATCCAAACCCATAAATACTATAAAATTCAGACAAATTCCATAGAGTACACAAACAAAACCAATATCTCAATATAAAATTACACGATCAAAATCCATTAGAACACAACAATACTAAAATAGAATAAATCATATAACATATACAATACATATATATGCACAAGCTTGGACTAGAATCACATTTGTTATATATATAACCTGAGTAAAGTATCAACACAAAACAATAATTTCATTTCCTAAACAATTACAACAAAAGCAAACAGATTGATTACTTTCTATACAACAAACAGATTCCAAACAAATTATTTGATTTGAAATAAATTTCCAAATCACAAAATAAATTTCCTAAAAAGATAAACAGCAGCAAACAGATTAAAGCACCAACAACAAAAAAAAAAATTGATACCAAATAAATTTCCTACGGATGCTTCATGCAAAGGGTCGCACTTTTTTGTTATGAAAAATATTTTGGAGACTCAGTTTCCAGTTTCCGTGATGTAAATTATGAATTAACAAGAGTTAGTTCAAAACAGTTTCTGTAGTATTTTTTCTTCACAGCTCTTAATTTCTAAGCTTGTATTCAAGTTTAATATAAAAGCAAGCATGAAAAAACTCTAATGGAAAAAATGACTATCAAAATAAAGAAAAATCAAACTTGCAAATACTGATTATGGAACCAGAAACAAAGATTATACTTTTAGACCTGAAAGTGCCTTCAAATTTAGGCAACCAGAAGTTTTTAATCATATATACCTTCAAAGTACGTTCACAGGGAAAGGAAAAAAAAGGCAATACCATCACAATATCCAGAAGAAATGAAGAAAATATAAGGGATAACAGAAATATTCAAAAAAAAAAAAAAAAGGAAAGGAAAGTGGAAAAGAGAAAAGAAAAGGGAGGACAATGTTACCAGTACGGTTGTCGCCCCGACTATGACCTGCACCAGGTGCCCCCGACCATGGGCAGCCTAATAAAGAGAGGAAAAATTGAGTGCGATGAACTTGAGTTTCTTGGGAATTAGCGTTTCAATAGCTTGAGCTTGAGTTTGGATTGGACAAAGGAAGAAGAATAAGGCGGCGATTGGTGATCGAACAATAATAAGCTTTGAAAGACCGAAAAACCAACCGCCTTACCTCCGTTATCAAAACGATGTAGTTTTAATATAGATCTTACTTTCCTCATTCCTCATCACCGTAGAGGAATAATATTACATTTTCAGTAGCTATAGTGGTTTAATAATTGTTATAGCTTGCAAGCGTAATTTAGGTCAATGTAAATTAAAATAATTGCAATACCAAATCGCCATTGTGTCTATTAATAGTAATTTTTTCAACAAATAAAATAAAATAAAATTATTATACTTATCAATTGAATTTATACAAATTAGTTAAAAAGAAATAAACCAAATAATTAATTTAATTATTAATGATTTACGATATAAAAACTAATCATCTTATTAAGTAACAAAGCCATAAAAGCTAAGAAATTTCTCTCTTTAAATTGGTCTTAAAAAATATTAAGAAAGTGATTGAGTTTTAAGAGTTTTTTATTAAAGCTAATCAAATCTGAAATGAATAATTTGAATTTTAAACGTAATTACTATAATAAAAATGTTCTAAAATTGCTAATTATGTAAAAGTAGTCAAAAGGTCAAGATTTATAATTCCATAACATAATGGTAATATGAACATTTCCCACTTCTGATTGAGTGGGAAAGAGATTTTTCTTGACAAGGACTTAAAAATGTTGAAGTTAATATAGTGCGATTAATGACTTCCGATAAAATTTCCATATTCCTTATTTAATTTTTCTAATTAAATTTATATCTCTTGTTATTAGTTTCAATAGTAACTCTGCTCTCCTCATTTAATGGCATCTGCAGCTTTATCATTATCATTAGCAGATCCAGAAAATCGAATTTAGTGGAAGTACTACATAAAAGCAATAATATATTTCATATAAACTAGTAAAGAAAATCATCATTGACTTCCGAATGAATATATATATATATATATACACCACCAAAAAACCCCAAACACTTGGGTTGGAGATTAGACAGTGAAAAAGGATGCCATGCCTGACCTAAAAGATCCGCTCTGTTTATGAGCACAAAACTTGGCAGGGGAGAAAAGAAAGAAAGGGCATTGGTGGTGCGCCACTAACACCAACACCCATTGGCCCGTCAAAGGGCGAATGAGGGGTTTTCTTTATTTATATATATACATTTTTTAAAGGAAAAAAAACAGAGAGAGGCACCATGCATGCATGACAGTTATCTCCATGTCCCTAGAACTCCAGCACAAAAAGGATAAAAATGGGCAAATATATTTCGAGGCATATATATAAATATAATAAAAGAGAAACCAACATAGTGACAGAGATTTGAGCAAGTCATGCTCACATAAAGTGATGGATTACCCACTCAAAAAGCATCCCAACTTGGATCCAACATTACATAAAGAAAGAGCCATGGACATGGTGCTCCACTGACACCACTACCTGCAAGAGAGGCCATATATTGCATGATCAAAGATCTTCATGTCTCTAAATTCCCAGCACTTACAAGCTTTTAAAATGTCATAATAAAGTATAAGGAGCAACCAGAAGCATGTTTAAAGCATTATAAAAAAAGATAGCAGATCTTTCAGTATTACTTGCTGACACAAAGCATTTCCATTTAAGCATTTATCAAGTACAACTGGATCCAGCACCTAAAAAGGACCATTAATTATGAGCATATGCTAAAGACAGAAAGAAAGCATTATAAAGCACTCTAAAGTAAACTGCCAATAACATAAGACCAGTTAAATAGAGTACAATACAACAGAGCATTAAAAGTAATAGTAAATACTACCAAGCCCGACAGAAAACTTGCAAGCAGACGAGACTAGTACATATTGAACATCAAGCCACCCTTTAACTCCACTATAGGGTGTGTAGACATTGAGGTTACAAAGAAATTTAAGAGAGAATGACCCACTAACATCCCTCCAATCTGCAGCAACCAGCATATAATTGAAATGTAGAGTGCGGGCGGGAACACAAGTGCTCAATAACTGTCATTATTATCTACTTCATACCAATCCACCAAGAGAGAAAAGACTAATTGATGCATGATTTACCAATATCTTAGAAAATGGAGTTCAATAGAAGATGAAGTTCAAATTTAGTTCTTCAAACCCCCAACTCCTAGCTTTTGCACTTCAACTTTGAGAGACTTTAGATACCTCACAGCTTCATCAATAACAGTAACGGTATTCATTTGATCACCACCAGGTACAATACCTCTTAGTGCCTTCACCATTTTCTTCATTTTCTGTCGTTTCCTTTCACTTTTTGAGCTGCTTCCACTGCCTGAGGACTTCTGAACAGAGGAAGATCCATTTTCCCTGGGCTTAGAACCATAAGTGGAGCAGGAATCAGGGGAATTGCATCCATAATTTCCATATGTCCGTGCGGTGCTGACCTCTTCGTCATCGTATTCCTCCTGTTCCTCGTCCTCTTCCAAGCTCAATAACGCATCAATATCATCTGAATCCTCTTTCAGAGAAGATATTTCTCTTTCAATATCATTGAACTCTTTTCGATCAAAAGTCTCTTGGATGAAACTTGTATGCATATTTAAGCCAGGAGTGTTGAATTTGTGGGCAACTGCAGGATGGAACATAATTTGGCTTCGATAATCAGTTTGATCAAAAATAATGAAATTTTTCGGGCAAACCTCTGAAGGCTGAAATTCAATGCCATGAACGGGCATGAAATGCTTTGTGGGTGGTAGAGCTGCAGCAAAGGAAGAAGCAACTGGCATATGCATGTAATCATTACCCCTTTGATTTGCAAAGTGGGTCACAGTTTTTTTGGGATGAAATTGTTTGTCACTCTGCATCAGAAGCTTGCTTTTGATAAAAGTGTTAAGAGAATGATCGATTTTTTTTTGGCTTTGGGTTGGCAATTATTTGGTTTCTAATTAGATGAAGATACCTAAACAGACAAAAGACTATATAGCGAATCAACGTATTGCCATCCTGAATAAAGAGTCATCTATTCTAAATGAACAACTACAGAATCAAACAATTCATTTTGGTCATTGCCTTCTTATGTATGAACACAACCAGAGGGCAATCTGTCCCAAACCCAATCCCCAGAGCTTTTGTATTGGTAGACTACGTAACAGGCTTAAGCAACTGTCGGAAGTATTCAGCCTGTAATAGAAAATGGAGATGAACCGACTTTGTTAATAAAGTGCTGATAAATTCTAAACAAAACAACCCAAAAAGCTATTGTTAAGGAGAACCAAAAAAGAAAGCAGTTACAGGAAAATTATTCAGAGAACTAATTTTCACACACACACACACATGCAGGTACCTAACAAAGGAAAACACTAAAATGTGACCTTAATGTAAACTCTAGGTATAAGAAATATTTTTGGCACAATCTTTGCACAAATTCCATATTTCATGTGGTATAAACATCTTTTAAGGTTTCAAAATTCCATATCAACTGTGAAATTTTTCGTGTTCATGGAAACACCACCATGTTAGGGCACAATGAAAGATTAACCAACAGCAGAAAAGCTATACAAAAGCTTCAGAGAGAAAACAATAGTCCATAGCAAGCAACAGAAAAACTTTCCTACTTTTTCCAATCCAAAATGCAAGGACGAAAAGAATGCTAACATCCATGCAATCAGCAGAACGATCAGAACTTGTAATGCATATGAATTTTCGAAATGATTATCACACTGTAGGACTAGATGTAAGCATACTGGCTGTTAATACATCCAAACACAAGGAACAACGATTCAAATAATTCCCAAATAGTCGTTAATCTTTTATTCTACTGGAAGCACTAGTGTGAAATCCACAATATGTATTATCCAAAGAAAATGAGCAATAAAATTCCTCTGCGAACAGAGATGACATTTTTACCTGACAAACTTGCATCACTTGGTAAAATGCAGTAATCCCGACAATCATCTTAATCTTCCCCACTTCCTTCACAGCTCGATACCTCTTTATGGTTACCGCAATGTACATTCTCACTCCTCACACCGCTTTTAAAATTGAAACAGCAGATACAAGTCCTTCACCAATCAAAGAGAAATTACCTACAACAATGAGCACGAGCCTTGCATGATTAGAGAAAATAATACAACGGACCTTTACCAACTTCCATTTTGCAGATGAAATTGTTATAAAGCACATAAACAAAGAAAATAGCAAAACTTCTATTTCATCTATGCAAATATGTAAAAACATTTCAAAACCATACGATATCAGAAAACCAAAATATGGGACAGAGAACTACGGAGAGTCCAACTTACAAAGAACCTAAATTATAGTATGACCCAAAAGAACACAACCAGGCGAATAGAATTCCTGCTATAGTTCACAAATGAAGAAGGCCACGGCATGTTGCTCTACTCCTCTATCACCAAATTATTGTATACATGAACTTCACTTGCACTGCAAAAACGATAAAAAAAAGTGCTCAAATGAATTTTATAAAAACAAATAAATAAATCCTGATTATTGAACTATCAACACTCAAATGGCCAAACAAAGAACTATTCTTCTTTCATATCAAGCGCATCCTAAACCATATATGGTGAGTAATGACCAGCAAAGACAAAGGAAAAAACAACAATAGCACGACTCTATGTCTTGTTTAAAAGGGGAAAAACGCGAACTTAATAATAATAACAATAATAATAAAAAGCTTTCCACCAAACCCTCCACTAAATGAATCCTAAACCAAAATAACGTGTTAACTTAAATTTTCCTTCACTTTCTTGAACTTACTTGGTAGGCAAACACAGTTTAGAGCCAACAAAAGGAAGAAAAAAATCAACAAAACCCAATAAAACACTGAGATCGACACACGCAGGATCAATTATCTTGTAAAAATTACTTTCAACAAAAACGAGCAGAAATCCTAGCCTATTTGCACAATTGACAAATTCAAAAGAAAAAAAAATATCTTGAAACACCTACAAGCACAAAAAAAAAAAAAAAAAAAGCCATCAGCCTTTATGCCATAAAACAACCAGAAAAGCTCAAATCAGGATACAACCAAACCAAAAGCCCAACAATCTAATAAAACTAATAGGACCCATACACAAATGATAATCATAAATGTAAAAACTTAATAAAATCCAGACCTAAGTTTATTTTGATTCCAATAAAACTCGAAAAAAAAAAAACCGAAACCCAAGATCAGAATCGAAGATCTGAAGAGAATTCCCTAGATTTTCGCTGAAGATATATAGAGAGAGAGAGTGTCGAGATCCTGAGACAGAGAGCAAAAGTGTAGAGATGTGAGTGGCGTGCTGTGAGGTAAACCAACGAGAAAGAGTGTACTTTTATTTGAAGGGAAAAAAAAAGGAAAGAGAAATTTAGGATTTTTTGTTTTTATTTATTAGAGACTGACTGGAAATAACATTAATGTTGGAGTTCATTGGGATATGTGCAACTGTGGGGCAGAGAAGGGTCAAAGGCGGGGAATCTGGACCGTTGGATGTATGGTGGGCATTGGGAACCCATCCCGTGTAATGCGGGATGGGATGTGGGCCGTCCGATGACGAAGCACGCGTGAACGGGGAGCAGTGGTGGGGACCACGAGGTTTGACGAAATCGCGTGTCTTGGAAACGACTCTTCTTGTTAATGCTCTTTTGGCTTTTTTGTTTGTTGCAGTAATAGTCCAAATTAATCATAATAATCGTATTAATCACTTTTGTTAGTCTTTACTCTATTCTCATTTTCAACCGCTCCATTATTTATGACAGCTTTTAAAAAAATATATTTTAAAAAATTATTTTTAAAATAATCTATTTTATTATTTTCTATAGTATTAGAAATTAATAAAAACATTTAATTTATAAATCTATAAAAATATAGTAATAAATTTTAACAAAAATATTTCTTAAAAAAAATTCTAATTAAATGAGCACAGTACGCTCTTAATAATATTTAAACTCTTATTTAAAAAAAATCAATATACTTTAATCACTTTTTTTTTCTTAATTAATATGTTAAAATATTTATTTTTTATATTCAATATTGGTGGCTGACACTAATAACGACATTGTAAAAATTGATGTAAATTATTATTTTATATATATGTTTATAAGATTATAGAAAATTATAATATTAAAAAAAATGTTTATACAAACTTGTGTTTGGATGTTGGCTAGTGAGAACAAAGCTTGATGATTGTCAACATTAATTACTAAATTAGGTAGTAGTAATAACTTCATATGAATAAAAAACAATTTTGTAATGAAGCTTTTTTAAGCATTACAGTTAAATTTTGATTTTAACTCTATAATTGAGCCAAATGTCAAAACCTAATAGCATAGTAATATTACCATCAAAGCCTCGAAATCTTCAGTTTCAATATGCGCACCCGCGCGCACACACACGTGCATAAGAACACTTGCAATTTATAATAAAAAAAATATAAATTTTGATTAAATAAATTTACATTTTATACATAAAATTTATTACGATCCATATATAATTCAATTCATAAATCAAATCAATCATAATAATTTTTTTAATTTAATTATTTTGCCTTATTTTAATAAATGATCAAAATATTATTTGGTTTATAAATATACTGATAAATCAAATATAAATAAATCATTCTGAATACATATCATATTACATTTAAAAAATAATATAGAATATACCATATATACGTGAATAAACTTAAAGTGAAATTTGGCTATTTATTCTTTAATGAAGGCCCCACCTTTCATTAATCACCCTAAGTCCAAAAGCAACAAATCCTTTAATTTCCATTAACACTAACCTAATTAAAAGCAAAGCATATTGTATTAACACTAACCAAGTAAAAACATTTCCCTCATTTCATGCCCTTTTGTTCCTCAATAACCTTCAATAGCTCTCTTTCTTTTTAGTATCTTAGCAAAGAAGACTAAACAACTTTCTACACACTATTAATTAATTAATTAATTAATATATTATTATTATTATAAATGAGGATTAGGTGTACAAATATGACTTTAAAAAAAAAAAAAGAAGTGTTTATACCATTTTTTTAATCCTTGTCTTGGTAATGAGGAGCCATATGATATATATGAGACTTCTTTCAAACATTAAACTCCTCCACTAATTAATACCTAAGTAGTGATTATCATTTGTTAACCCATATAAAAACAATTTGAAGGGACCATAATTAGTGCATTAACATTATTTTAAATCAAAGTCTTAATAATTATCAAACAGTAACTGTTGGAGTGGACCATTTTTTTGAATCCATTCTTCAATCACATCACAAAGAGGGATAGTAAAATAGGCTATATATTATTGATGGCACCCTACCAAAGTAGACTTTTATATGGTAAAGTAGCCATTGTTATTCATGTTCAGTTGCTGTCATTAGGGTTTTCAAATCACCATTTTTTCTTGCCATTGATGCGCATGCTAAAAGCAGGTTTTTGGTACCAAAATTTCAAACCACCATTAACATTTCCATTAACCCTAACAATATACCTTTGTGATTAGTAGTTAGTGTTGAGACGAAGGGAGATCTGAGATGTTAGAGGTTTAAAGAATTTATGTTATAAAACCCTTAGCCGAGATGATTAAGGTGAGGTATTTACGATCTTATGGGTTCTATTTTTATGCATCAGGTTGTTCTTAATGGATTTTAATATAATTTGTATTTAAAAAATGTAATTGTATTTAAATCTCCTTTTTAATACCAAAAACAAAATTGAAATAATTTTCAAAACACTCTAAAAACTTTATCTCTAGATTTTTTTTAATAGAAAAAAAGGGTTATTGGGTGTGTTAATTATTGCCCCCTTTCAGCTTGAGTCACCGGTTTAAGTATTAATATCCCGATTTAAAACACCCTCATAGAGCGTACTAGTTATCTGAGCACTGATAGGAGTATCTTATCTCTTTCTTGCAGGATCATGACATTGTGTCCGAATCCCATGAATGCAAAAATCTAACCTAAGAAAATCCATTTTAAGTAGGCCTAACTTCGAGATAATATGTAACCATCAATCGTAATGGAATAAATTAACAGAGGATCATACTCTGATCAAATAGGCGAATGATTAAAGTGTTAAAAGGTTAGTTATTTTTATATTTAAACCTTAATATTGAATTTGGTAAATAAAAAATTTTAATTAATATTTTTATTCAATGATCGGAAGATCTCATTCATAATTATATTCAATAATCTCTCCGATTTATCATAAAAAATTTATCTAGTGTGAGTGAGTGATTTAATTAGTTTATTCAAATCATATGATATTTGATCCAATAATATAATCCGTGACAGAAATTTTACATCCATACCTTACTAAAATTAGAATCAATGAACTAAACAGCTACAAAATATCAGAAGCAATCATGAAACTAGAGTTGATTTTATTTGAATTAATTACCCTTTTTGAGGACAATTAATTAGGTAGATGGCTAAAAATTGTCCTTCGTTTGCAAAATTCTAACAGCTAATGAGTAGGATTAGTGAGATGATGTGATAGTGAAGCAAAAAAGCAATTATAATGAGAAAAGACGAAGTGGGTCAATAGTTGTTGGGTGGGCTTTGTGAGTTTTGCCTAATTAGAGGTGTCTGTTAGCTATCATCATCACAGTAAGCTCTGGAACACGTGTTTGGACTTAAGTGCACATCTAATCACAGTAATCAGATTGATTTTTTTTTTTTTTTTTTTTTATTTTCCCTTTTCAAGATGGTGGATTTCCATTCGGCATTTATATTAAGGATTCTTACCAAAAGAGATGTTTAAGCAGTTACAGCCTGAGTGTACTGTAAATAAGTGAATCAGAATAGAGAAAAGATGATCTGATTCAACGGTTAATTACTAATATATTTTTTTAGCACTCTCTCAATTTACACTTATAACTTTTTTTAAATTTTTTTTATGTAAAAAAATATTAAATGTAAATACAGATATTATTTTTTCTATCCAAATTTGAGCAAACAAAATCCCGTAACGATTGAAATTTTGTTATAACTTGTAAGTTTTCAACAATTATTGGGCCTTTCTCAATGTTTTTGTGTTTGTGTGTGTGTTTTTTAGAGACTCCTCCGACAGACCATATGTGTTAATGGCTAACTCACATAACATCAAAACATGGGAATCTGGACAGAAGAGAAGACCTTTCTTGTTCTTTTCTATACCATCACTTCCCATCGATCTTATCACTCACTGTTTGGGCTTCTTGGGCTTCCTATTATTTGGATCATGGGCTTCGAGGGAACGACAGGCCATCCCGAAACTGGTCCACTGAACGACGGAAGGAGTTCTATTTCATGTCATTCAAAACCTACCCCTTCAATGGACATTGGCAAAAAATAAAATCTTACTGCAGAATCCTCATAATTTATTTTTATTGATTCATTAGAAATAAAAGACAATGTCGTTTTGCAGAAGCGGAACCATAAATTTTTCTTATTAGACTAGATAATGTCTTCTACACTTTATTATCAATTCACCTCCCAATAGCATTTCTGAGTACTCAAAAAGTACAATTGCCATGACCTGCAAAACAACACACAAACACATAATTAAGAAGAAAGGCCATTACTAAAATGACGATCGAGAACTAGCCGTTTGAATGATCGCCCCTCAACGATTATATGGTCTTTAAAATCAAAGATAAATTATTAATAAAATTGAACTTACTTGGTCTTCTGATAACAATTAGACCACTACCCTTGAAATCACAGCTTGTATTTCTTCTACCTGTGGTCTGATAATAAAGATTCATGGCAAAAGTGGCATGGTTCATTAGAGTTATTGGCTCGAAGCATGATCCACCATCCCTTATAGGTCTACAGTCCACGTGATTGCAAGCAAAATTTATATTTTCCTGCAACCTATCATTTTCTGTTGCTGGATTCGCCACACACCAAGTTTCCTGCATGCCAAACAAAAATAAAAAGTAAACAAAACCCATTGAAAACAGCTAATTAATTATATATTAACTGTATCTTTTCCTTTTCTTCTTTTTTTAAGCTAAAATTACCGAGGTTTGGTTTCCTGATGCCCCATTTTCTACTACAGCTCCTCCTCCTGCAAATTAAAAGGAGATTATCAGGACTAAAGGCCAAGCTGTGGAAATATGCATGCCGCTCTCATAAGGTATGGAAAATTGCTCTAACTGCATACCGCTCTCATAAGTGCAGCTCCGATAACCTGCAAGTAATTGCAAAATAATGAAAATTAATTTTTCAGGAAATATACAGATTATAAATAATATATAAAAGCAAAACCCGTAAAAAGTTACAATATTTGAAGTATAAGGCTTATAGTTACTTACTGGGATCAGTTAAAGAAACTAGTCCAGAATTTGTAAAGTTACAATCTAGACTATGCCTGCCCATGTGCTGGTAGTACAAGTTCATAGCAAATGACGCATGGTGGAGATTAGTGTTTGGATAAAAGCAGGCACTGCCCTGTTGTATCTGAGAACAACCCACATGGCTACAGGCATAGTCTAGATTCTCTATTAGCTCAGGACTTGCAGTCGAAGGATTCGCAATGCACCAAGTTTTCTGTAACACCATAACAGGAAATTAACACAAGAAAAATCAGGATTAGTACCTTAATTTAATAGAGTAAAAGAAGAATTATTCAAGCTTTTTACTTGTCCACTAGCCATCTTGAAATTCCCTCCTGAAAAATTAATTTCCAACACAAAATCTTGGTAAACAAACATAATGTGAAAGAAAAAAAATGTAATAAGTAAAATGGGAAAAGGTAAAAAGTAAAAATTAAATTCAGGCATACCTAAGTTGAAGAAGGCAAGCATGAGAAGAACAAGGGAAAGAGTAGTAGAAGTCGGTTTAGGCATTTTGATTTTGTGAAGATGCTTAAGCAATGTGAATGAAGCAAAGCAAGAAAGTGCATTCAAATATATAGTCAGGACTTGTTATTGTCAAGGCATTCTTGAAAATACATTTTTTTTGGTAAAAAAAAAAAAAAGAAAAAGAAAAAAATTGCGTATTGCCAAAATGCATGAAGAGGATTAGGAAGTTTTTTTTTTTGTTCTTTTTCATTTTGGTTCATGAGTTGGTTAATCATGTAAATTTTAAGTCATGCACGCAGGCAAGCTGTGCACTATACTTACAGAACCAAGTTGGTTTAGAAGATAGCAACAAGTTCTCTTTGAGTTAGACAGGACATTGGAGGTCCGAACCAAAACGACTACGTTTTGTGATCTTGGCCAATACTCCATTTGCCTTCTCCATGTCCTTTTTTTCGTGCAACCATGTACAGTTCAAGAACGAAAAGCCTCAAGAAACTATTTCGGTTGATGATAAGCTGTCATCAACCTTTTTCTGTTTATATTGAAGAAGACTGTTCTATTCCTTCCATTCTTCTAGCAAATATATGCAAATTCATTGTATTGTAGTTTTAAATCTCCGCAACAACTATAATTCAATTTAAGTAATTGGTTTCTTTTTAAAGACAAGACCTGAGGTTATTGAAGTTAAAGTTCGTTTAAAAATCAAGATCCAAGATCAATTGTTTATGAGAAACAAATGATTCGTTGATTGCAGATCGAACTAAGAAACAACATCTGCGGGCTAGGTTGATTTTTCTTCTTAACGTATTCTTTTATTTAAACATTTTACAATTAATCATAAGTCATGAAATATATAATTTAAAGGGTTCTGCTGGAAATAAAAACTAAAGATATATGGATAGTTTATATTTTTACAAGTGACAGTTTGGCCGAGTGGTCGAAGGCGTCAGATTTAGGCTCTGATCCGAAAGGGCGTGGGTTCAAATCCCACAGCTGTCAATAACATTTTTCCCTCTTTGGTCACCCGTTCACATTATCCATTCTCAAGCACAGCTCAAAAGCCAACCCATGCATTCTTGCCTTTATATGCAACTTGTATCTATAGTACTCAAACACTCAGTATTCTTGCAATAATAAAATCTAACCTCTAGACTAGACTTTATGGGTTCCGTTCATATCAAATCGAATCTTAAACTTGACCTTAACTTCATATCAAACAGTTGACATACATATAATAATAATAATAAAAGCATTAATGAGCCTTCAATAGATATTTAATGTCAGCTTTCAAGTAAAAAAGTAAAAGGGTTGAACCTTTTTTTTCTCTTCAATGCTTCTGGAGATATATATTATATAGATTCTTGAACAAGTTGGGTGGTGGGTTTTGTCACGATACCATGAGCTCACTAGTCAATATTTGTAGTTATGTTAAGGTTCGAAGTATTCCATTTTCAGTTTGATTTTGATCATTCTTTGATAACGACTTCTCTCTCTGTCACAATTTTTTTGGAGTGTATAACAGTTTCATTAAACTTAAGCTTTTCATTTTCATTTCTTTATTTACAACCATTTTCACGGCAATGGTATCTCAAATTCAAAACAATGCTTTACAAATAATTATAATTTGTTCCGTTCTGCTCGTTACTGTTATATCTGCAGAACCGAGCTTAGAATCTGAAATTGAGGCATTGAAGGCATTCAAGAATGCGATAGCAGATGACCCTCTTGGAGCACTTGCTAATTGGACAGAGGGAAGCCATCACTGCAATTGGTCTGGTGTTTCCTGCGATTCTTCCTCAAACCGCATCATTTCCATTTCTCTATTTGGGTTGCAGCTGCAAGGGAAAATATCTCCGTTCCTTGGAAACCTTTCAGCACTACAGGTTCTTGATTTAACTTCAAATTTATTCACTGGTCACATTCCACCTCAGCTGGGACTTTGCTCCCAGCTAATTAGTCTCTCTCTTTATCAAAATTTTCTTTCGGGTCCGATTCCTGCAGGATTAGGAAACCTTCAAAATCTGCAGTATGCAGATTTAGGTAGTAATTTCTTGAATGGAAGCATTCCTGACAGCATTTGTAATTGCACATCCTTGCAAGCGTTTGGTGCCGATGCTAACAACCTGACTGGCACAATACCTACAAACGTTGGCAACTTAGTTAACTTGCAAAGTTTTGTGGCACATGAAAACAATATAATGGGTTCAATACCTGTTTCCATTGGAAAGTTGCAACCTTTGCAAATTTTACAGCTTAGTGCAAATCGCTTGTCTGGAGAAATACCTAGAGAAATAGAAAACTTGACTAACTTAGAGTACCTTGTATTGTTTAATAATTCCTTGATCGGAGAAATCCCTTCTGAACTAGGTCACTGCAAGAAGCTTGTCAATCTTGAACTATACAGCAATCATTTCATTGGAGCCATTCCCTCTGAGCTTGGAAATTTGAGGCAATTGGAAACATTGCGATTGTACAAAAATAGGTTAAATTCCACAATTCCTCTCTCCTTATTCCAGTTGACATCATTAACCAATTTAGGTCTCTCGGAGAACCAGTTAACTGGAGTAATACCTCATGAGATAGGATTTTTGAGGTCAATGCAGGTGCTGACACTGCATTCAAACAAGTTTACAGGGGAGATACCTTCATCGATAACAAACCTGATAAATTTAACATACTTGTCTATGAGCATGAATCTCCTCACAGGAAAGATTCCATCAAATATAGGTATGCTTTACAATTTGAGGAACCTTAGTCTGAGCTCTAACCTTCTTGAGGGATCTATTCCTCCTAGCATCACCAATTGTACTAAGCTTTCATACATAGATTTAGCTTATAATAGACTTACTGGGAAACTCCCTTGGGGTTTGGGACGGTTGCAAAATCTAACAAGACTATCTGTTGGATCAAATCAATTGTATGGGGAAGTACCTGATGACATTTATAATTGCTCCAATCTTGCTCTCATAAGTTTGGCAGAGAACAATTTTAGTGGATTGCTAAAACCAGGGATTGGTAAGCTCTACAATCTCCAAACTTTGAAAGCCGGCTTCAATTCATTTGCGGGGCCCATTCCATCACAGGTTGGCAATTTAAGTCAACTGATTACTTTATCACTTGCCGGCAATAAGTTTTCAGGCCCCATTCCACTAACATTATCCAAGCTTTCTCTCCTCCAAGGGCTTTCCTTGCAAGACAATGCTCTAGAAGGTGCAATACCTGAGAATATTGTTGAACTGAAACATTTAACCGTTCTCATGCTGGGGCTTAACAGGCTCACAGGTGCAATTCCAGCTGCTGTCTCAAAACTTGAAATGCTTTCGTACTTGGGCCTGCAAAGCAATATGTTTAATGGGTCCGTTCCTACAAGTATGGGGCATCTCAATCGGCTGATATCTCTTGATCTTTCTCACAACCATCTGACAGGATCAATTCCTGGATCTATGATAGCAGGCATTAAAAATATACCCATATTTCTCAATTTGTCACACAATTTCTTGGAGGGAAATATTCCAGATGAGCTAGGAATGTTGGAAGTTGTTCAAATCATTGATCTCTCAAACAATAATCTCTCAGGAACCATTCCTGAAAGACTTGGAGGTTGCAGCAATTTGTTCTCTCTTGATCTGTCAGGGAACAGAATCTCTGGTTCAATTCCTGCTAAAGTTTTCAGTCAACTGAATCTACTTACGAGCATAAACCTTTCCAGAAATGATTTAGGTGGTCAAGTCCCTGAAAGCTTGGGAGAACTTAAACATCTATCTACCCTTGACCTTTCTCAGAACCAGCTGAAGGGCAAAATACCTGAGAGCTTTGCTAATCTTTCTGCCTTGAAACAACTTAATCTTAGTTTCAATGAACTTGAAGGCCAAGTTCCTAAGACAGGCATATTCAAAAACATAAACACCTCCAGTCTGATTGGAAACCCTCATCTCTGTGGGACCAAATCTGAAAGAGCATGCAGCAGGAAGAGTTCACATTCCTTATCCAAGAAGACAGTGTGGATTCTCCTATCACTTGGAGTGGTTTTCATGCTTCTCATTCTAGCGGGAGTGATTTCATTACTCCTCCAACGTGCCAAAAACAAAAACCCTGGATCTGAAAGAATTGAGAATGTAGAACCAGAATTCGCTTCAGCACTGAAACTCATAAGGTTTGAGCCCATTGAATTAGAAAATGCTACTAGTTTCTTCAGCGAAGATAAAATAATTGGAGCGAGCAATTTGAGCACTGTTTACAAAGGTCAATTAGAAGATGGACAGATTGTAGCAGTGAAGAAACTGAATTTGCAGCAGTTCCCTGCAGAATCTGACAAGAGCTTCTACAGAGAAGTCAAAACATTGAGCCAGCTAAAACACAAGAATCTAGTCAAGGTACTTGGTTATGCCTGGGAGAGCGGTAAAATAAAGGCCTTAGTTTTGGAATACATGAATAATGGGAGCCTGGAGAGCATCATCCATGACCCTTATGTTGATCAATCAAGGTGGAGTTTATCTGAGAGAATAGGCATCTTTATTTCGATTGCAAGTGGGCTGGATTACTTGCATTCTGGTTATGACTTCCCCGTTGTTCACTGTGACTTGAAACCGTCTAATGTTCTGTTGGATAGTAATTGGGTTGCCCGTGTGAGCGACTTTGGAACGTCCCGAATACTAGGGGTTCATCTCCAGGATGGAAGTAGCCTTTCATCATCATCAGCTTTTCAAGGCACCATAGGCTACTTGGCACCAGGTGGCCTTTAAAAATCATTTCTCCTCATCGCATTAATTTTCAGTAGCAACTGCCTTTTTCTATGGTTTGACTTCCACTAACAGATTCCATATTTTATTTCAGAATTTGCATACATGAGGAAGGTCACAACTAAAGTAGACGTATTCAGCTTTGGGATTTTAGTAATGGAGTTCCTGATAAAACGAAGGCCAACAGGACTGACCGAAGAGGATGGACAGCCAATCAGTCTAACTCAACTCATTGAGAAAGCCCTTAGCAATGGCATCAATGGACTTCTTCAAGTTTTAGATCCTTTGGTTGCCATGAACGTGTTCAAGGAGGAAGAAACAATAAAAGAGCTCTTAAAGCTCGCCTTGTGCTGTACCAACCCAAATCCTGATGATCGACCAAACATGAATGAGGTGTTGTCTTCCCTCAAGAAGCTAAAAAATGCAAGCAGTGCATACTAAGAGTGGGAAGATAGATTCAACTGCACATTGTATTCTGAATTTTGTTCAAACGCATGTAATGTTTTGAAAAGGGAAATCGAGTCAAAAATTCGATCTCAGTTAATTTTGTGGGCAGTGAATCAAAGCAAAACTATTAATATCTTGTTCAGAAAATAATCATCAATTGTAGCAAGATTAAGAATTTCACAAATATGCACAGAACCAATGAGCAAAGAGAATTTTCTCTTTAGAGTACTGTATGCGAAAATATTTCCGTAATCATCATTGATGTAAAATCACACTAATAAACAAAACACTCAGATTATCTGCATATAATAATTGGCTATGATGCCATATAAATTTACATAAAAGTAAAAAACCAAAGAAGAAGAATTTGATGCCTGCCTCAGTTTGATTCTTTTGGTGGATCAAACTTCAAATACTCCTCAATAGTAGAAGGGAATTCCAAACCACCAAAACCAACGCCACCACCATTCTCCACATCAAAAGCAGCCTTACCCAAAAGCAAAAAAGCCAACCTCAATGGCTCCTTCCTCTCCTCTCCTTCACCATTTTGTAAAAAGTACCTAATCCACCTCTCTAACCTCTCCACTTCGATTTTACATTTGGGTCCCTTGACCCCAACAATCTTCTCATAAAACCCACCCTCACATCCACAACACTCATCACAAACCCTTTCTTTCTTTTCTTCTTCTTCTTCTTCTTCCCGGTTTCCTAGCTCAAAATCTGACAAACCCAGAAGCTGCATTAACAATTGAATATCATCAAAATCATTGGTTCTATCTTGATTGATGGTTATCGGCTGTTCTTGGGGGATTTCTTGAAGTAGGCTTTGTGATAAAGAGTGTGGAGAAAAAGATGAGAGGAATGCTAATGGAGGCTCACTGCTTTCTTGGAGAATTGTTGAGCTGCTGATATCGAGTTCTTGGTCTATATCGAGATATATTGGTGTGCTTAGAGATTGCGTTGATGTGTCCTTTTGTGGTGGTGATGGTGACGGTGACGGAGAAAAATTGATGGACTGTGTTGGGCTTTCAAGTTGCAATCTTTTCTCTACTTGTTTAAGGGAGGAGAAGAAATTGGAGTGCAGAGACGGTGGCCGCATCTTCCCTCTTCTTGAAGATAAAACCCAAACGGGAAAAAAAAAAGAAAAGTGGAGAAAAGAACAATGGGATAGCGTATTTGTATCGTATCATCTGAGAATGTCGTTTCAAATATTCCAGAAACTACAAGTCGTTTCCTTTATAAAAATTTTCTTTCCCCTGCAGTTTCGGAGAGAAATGTTAATGATCTTCTGTAATATGTTCAGCAATGCCACTGTTTCCATTCATTTGAATAGATTCTTTTTCCTTCCCTAACAGTTTGGGGAGAAAATTTTGTTAACGACGGAATGATATTCTAACTTCTAAGGACAAAATCCAATTATAAATTCACAATTCACAAGTGGATCCAACAAAAGAAAATTTCATATTTTAGTCTCTGGCTTTAATTTGTCTCGGTGTTTCTTGCACTTCTATTGGAAACCATGCCTTATTTCTCACGTAAACCTTTCAAGAATTGCCACATTAAAATAGGATTTCGAATTTTAAAAAAGTTATATCAAATTCCATGGAGTCTAGTTGATATTTGTTACAAATTGTGCACTACTAGTCTACTCCAATTATATCATCAGATACTCAAATTCCCTTTCACTTTCCAGGGACGAAGTTTGTGGCATAAGCCCAGGCGTTGTTGTTGACAGGGTCGGCCAAGTGGTCAGCCAAGTTCTCCAATGGACCCTTTCCAGTCACAATGGCTTGAACAAAGAATCCAAACATAGAGAACATAGCCAATCTACCATTCTTGATTTCTTTTACCTTAAGCTCAGCAAATGCTTCCGGGTCATCAGCCAAACCCAACGGGTCAAAGCTTCCACCTGGGTAGATTGGGTCTGTTACCTCACCGAGAGGTCCACCAGCAACTCTGTAACCCTCAACAGCACCCATCAACACTACCTGGCAAGCCCAAATGGCCAAGATACTTTGTGCATGGATCAGGCTTGGGTTGCCCAAGTAGTCAAGACCACCCTCACTGAAGATTTGAGCTCCAGCCTTGAACCATACAGCCTCGCCGAATTTGACACCGTTGCGCGCCAAGAGCTCAGGGAATACGCATCCGAGAGCTCCAAGCATAGCCCATCTGCAGTGGATAACTTCGAGCTCACGGTTCTTAGCAAAGGTCTCTGGATCAGCAGAAAGTCCAGCAGTGTCCCAGCCATAGTCACCAGGGAACTCACCGGTCAAGTAGGATGGAGGCTCACCGGAGAATGGTCCCAAGTACTTAACACGGTCTGGGCCGTACCATGGGCTGCCGGAGGAAACATTCTTGGAGGCGGTTTTCCTCATGGTGACACGGCCATTGCCCATGAGCTCGGGAGCAGATGGGCCGAGCTTCAACGCCTTGCCGGCGAGTGAAGGGGAGGAAAGGGCCATTGTAGAGGCAGCCATTTGATAGAATTGGAAGGATAGAAAGTATTGATCGATTTGTGTCTTTGCTTGTGGTTCTAGACCTTCGTGAGCTTGTATCTTTATATATGGGCTACGGCTAGAGGAGAAGGTCCTTATCTTGGGGGAGATCCATAAGTGAAATCCTATTGGTTAGTGAAAAATTTGTTTGTCAACATGGCACTCTCTAAACCACCCTTATCACTATCGGTCTGTTTAGGTGCAATAGCGTATCAAAAATCTCAGCCAATATTATAAGTTGCATTTTCATCCAATAGCAAATTGCAACGTGTCCTTTTGGATATTATTATATATCTATGCTTAAAAGTGCATATCAACAAGACATTTCATGCTTCTTATTTTACAAGTTTTATTGAAAACTCAAATTTTAAGTTGTGTAGTAATTAGGAGTAAGCAATTTTAAGGTTACCATCAATAATTGGAAGCAATAGTTTAGCAATGCTTTGATGAGGCTTCCCTTGCTAGATGTTTCTTTCATCAAATTTGGTTCACTAAGTAAAAAGATTGAGACATCAAAAAACTGAAAATAACCATTGAATCCTTATGGATATTATAATCACAACTTTATCTTACTATCCACAGCCTGCGTATATTTCGTGTAGGCTTCTTGCTATCCACTAAAGATACATGGGCGTGAAATATTAATTAGTTAATCTTTTTTCAAACTGCACAGATTATTTGTTCCAAACTCCCAACTGGATGATGCGATGGCTGTACCAATGGAAACGTGGAACCACTACAGTGGTTAGGGCTGAGAAATGAATCTAAGATGCTGGTGGTCTAAAGAGTGCCATGTCAGATAAATCAAAACGGTACCAAAATCTTGAGTGCCCAATGAAATTAGAGATTTAGATACTCTTAGATAAGAAGTTCCGGCCCCAAACTCGTATGACATCCATTTAGATAAGGGAATCCACACCCAACCCACTATAAATTCCCACCAAACCCTTTTCCTTCTTCCACCATTCCAGCAACTCTAAAAGCCTATCAAACACTACACTTACAACCGTCTACTCTAAGAATGGCTACCTCTACAATGGCTCTCTCGTCTCCTTCATTCGCCGGCAAGGCGGTGAAGCTCGGCCCCTCTGCCCCCGAGCTCATGTGCAATGGCCGTGTCACAATGAGGAAAACTGCCTCCAAGAATGTTTCCTCTGGCAGCCCATGGTACGGCCCAGACCGTGTTAAGTACTTGGGACCATTCTCTGGTGAGCCTCCATCCTACTTGACCGGTGAGTTCCCCGGTGACTATGGCTGGGACACTGCTGGACTTTCTGCTGACCCAGAGACCTTTGCTAAGAACCGTGAGCTAGAAGTGATCCACTGCAGATGGGCTATGCTTGGAGCTCTCGGATGCGTCTTCCCTGAGCTCTTGGCTCGCAACGGTGTCAAATTCGGCGAGGCTGTGTGGTTCAAGGCTGGAGCTCAAATCTTCAGTGAGGGTGGTCTTGACTACTTGGGCAACCCAAGCTTGATACATGCTCAAAGTATCTTGGCTATTTGGGCTTGCCAGGTAGTGTTGATGGGTGCTGTTGAGGGTTACAGAATTGCCGGTGGACCTCTCGGTGAGGTAACAGACCCAATCTACCCAGGTGGAAGCTTTGACCCGTTGGGTTTGGCTGATGACCCGGAAGCATTTGCTGAGCTTAAGGTAAAGGAAATCAAGAATGGTAGATTGGCTATGTTCTCAATGTTTGGATTCTTTGTTCAAGCCATTGTGACTGGAAAGGGTCCATTGGAAAACTTGGCTGACCACTTGGCTGACCCAGTCAACAACAACGCCTGGGCTTATGCCACAAACTTCGTCCCCGGAAAGTGAGCTTGAAAGTGAGAGTAATTGTGTGTTCGATTTCAGCAATGGAATTGCATGATGTAAATTTGGTCTCAGACTAATGAAAGCATGATGTGAATTTTGCGTGCCAAAATTGGTGATTTATCTTGCAGAAAGCACAATCAAATCGTTTAATATTTATTTCTTTGGTTTAAAAAATTAAATTGCACGGAGAATTGATTTTTGGGTAAACTGTAAAATTGCTCGGAGCAAATTGATTTATATTCCAAAACAGAATTATTTTATGCTTTCACTTAGACAACCGCTATCATATTCCCAGAAAATAGTTGATTCCAATCTAAAATGCCATAAATATACAATAAAGCTCATCGCGAAATATGAACTCAGACCTTTTGTTTATCTGATATTTAGTAAGCATCAAATGTAAAATTTCTCGAGTATATTGCTATAACTTATTGTAACGTTATTTTATGAACAAAAGAATTGTGTGGTCTGCTATAACCCTCCATCCCACAACCTCCTTCCCTACAACACTCCAAGACACGTTGATTCCAGCAAGCAGCTTCTAGTTTCATCCTTGGTTAAAACCATAAATTTAAGCTGAGACACTTTGATAGCGCAGTTAAGCCCACGACTGCTTCCATGAGAGGGCTTATTTTACCATGGTTAAGCCCCACGACTTGTTGCCACCCTTGCTCTGGCCACTGAATTTGCATAGAGATCCTGATACTGTGACGCTGAAGATTCCCAACTGAAATCTATACTCATGTCCTTCTGAACAAGCTCCAGCCAGCCCTCAGGATTATTCCTATAGTAATTAAATGCACGTTCTAAAGCTCCATTTATTCCCTAAAAATGTCAATCAAATGTTTTTTATCCACCAGATGATCAGAATAGTATCCCAAACAAGAATGTTTAATGCAAATCAGACAATTTCAGACGAAGAAATCAATTGATTGCGTAGATGATATTATTGGCTCTATCATGGCCACTGCAGGCCTACGGAAGTAACTAGTCGCTCAAGGTAAACGAGAAGTTTGCAGCCTAGGTATTACCTGTTCATCAGGAGTCAGGAATGTAAATCCATTTCGAAATTGGAGAGGAATTTCATCATCATCAACATCAAAAACACTACAGCAAAATGAAAGTCAAGAGCATAGAGTAATGTTACGTTAAAATAATCATATCATGCACAAAAAAAGAAAAAGATAGACAAAGTTCGCTACCTGTCATTTAGGCCCCCAGTTTTTCTTGCAATGGGTATGGAGCCATATCTCATTGCTATCATCTGCAGAATATTACAGATGCAGAAAATGAAGAATTCAAATGTGTCTGCATTTGAAACTGACGCATAGGCACAAAAAAAGGGGAAAAAAAAGGGGTGTTTGCCATTCAAGAAAACTTGCAGAAGCAACGATTGATGACTTTACCTGTGTAAGGCCACAAGGCTCAAAGATAGAAGGGATGATCAACATGTCAGATGCTGCATAAATGGAATGGGCAAGAGAATCATCATACTTTAATATCAGCCGAATGTGCTCATGATTCTGAAAATGGTTTGCAATGCCCTCAAATTCTCTCTACAGTGGAAATGAGTAAATCAGCCAGGAGAAAGTTGACCACAAATATACATATATATATAATCAAATAAGATCTCAATCCAAAATATCTATAAAATGCAGGGGATTGCATGCGTTTTGCAGTAGAAACAAAAAAAGATAAAAGATCACCTGAATATGAGCAACTGGGCTTGAGCCAAGAAGTACAAATTGTCCACCCAACTCCAAAGTTCGGTATATTGCATGTCTAATAAGATGTACGCCTTTCTGCGGCACCAATCTTGTTATACAGCCTACCTATTCAATAAAATGCAAAATATAATTTTAAACAATGGAAGTAGATTCATCCAGGAAACAAATGTCTCAGATGACCCCATATGCAGAATTAAATAACACATGGAAAAGTATAACATTCACATGGTATTGGTGCTCATGAGCTTCCTTACAATCTCAGTACTACAATATATCATTTACTCCAACAAACAAAATAAATTATTCGAATGCTAACCTGATAATAAAAGGAACATTGAAACCATTTGATACAAACTAAAATCAAATATGTTTTCATCACACTTGGCTGTGGAATACTAGGCATTAAAATAAAATCCTAGCTACACACAAAAATTAAAAGAAAAAGAATAAGAGCCCCTGTTGCATGCAGGAAAGATCCTTTTATCATTCGGCAAAGTATCAAGAAATCTTCACATATTACAGCTCAATGTATGTTACTACATGGTCGGCTGATGTCATAGGATCAATAAAAGTGGTGAATGAGATAAGTGGTTGGTAATGCATTGACGCAACAATATCAGTGTAAAATTGCTAATTATGAACCCAGGAAAAAAAAAATTAAAGTCCAACCATTCCAAAAAAGAAAAATGAAACTTTTAGTACTTTTGAAGGAAGAATACCAATGGCTGCTTAGCATCTGCAGTAGATAGCCCGAGATGCCTTCTTATAGCTAATTTGTTTTCCACTTTCCCTTGAAGATCATTAGAACTGTACTGAACTTTGAGAAATGAATCAGTCATGGGATTCCATGAATCGGTATCAATTCCATTAAGGATTCCAATAAACTTCTTGGCATGAAAATTAAGAGTTGAATGGAGGCCTCTTCCACCCTGTAAAAGATGAATGAAACCTATATAGAGAACTTTGAGCAGAAATCAATAAAAAGGGAGCAAACTTCAAGAGTAATGTTCGGTGAAAGAATCACTCATTCACTGCTAGTAGTCTTGCAGACAAATATGCGGTTTCCAATCCTCATGATTAACTATTATCACATAGGCTGGAGAAATAAACCCAAAATATTACACTAGTTTAACTATAGATGCCTTAATAGAGTTATGTGAATGACACATGATTGTAGCATCATTTTAGATGCAACATTTGGTCATTCCAAATGTGATCTTCGTATTCTTTTCCACATAGTTTTTCCTCTTTTAGGTGCAACATCAAAAAATTCCAATGGAAAAAATAAATTTCTACTGAAAGTGAGGGAGAGGACATAGGGCACCAAAATAAACCAATTACACACTTGGTTGCAAATGATGCAGAAGTTTCCATTATTATAGCATATTACAGCATGATGAATGATTTTTCTGTGAATATGAAAATTCCTACCCAGAATTTTATGGCTGATTGTTATTTTGTTTATAAAAAGTGTTTATAAGTTTTTTCGATTAATTTTGATCAGAGCAGATATTGGAAATGGAGGATTCTTATAGGTGAACCCAACTAGTTTGGGACTAAGGCTTAGCTGTTACTGTTGTTGTATATTAAGCATGACAGATCAAGAGCAGCTACATGATATCATACAATAGATCTTTGATTTTCAGGATAATTTAAAAAAAAAATATAACGAAAACAAAATATGACTGCAATTTGTGAATTGCTATGCATTTATATATTTCCAAGGGCACCAGAACAAGTAAGTTATGGAAGCTACAAGAAGAATATTTGTGTATACACTTAATCTTTTACAAGCCCTAGAAACAACTACTGCTTAGATATTTAATTAGGGAACACATTCAGACAGGTGAAAAATTTTCTTGCATAAATTGTCCTAACTAATAAAAAATTTGACACACAGCTGAAACATGAATCAAAGGAAACTTCACTTTTCAGATTATGTATAACATCTAATCAGAATATGAGGGAAAACAATTAGTCAGCTAAGAAACAGCTATAAGGAAGAATTCATACCTCAGCAGTTCGCACCTCTTGTGCATAGGTGGGTGATACAGTTGTGACAATGTTTGAGAACACCACTGCACCCTGGAGAATGGAAACAAGTAATGACAGGGGTGGATGATTCCACTAAAGAAGATGTCAACTACGGTTGAATAAAAAATTTCAATACCTTAACAGGATTGATCCTATCATGCGCCGAGTTGTCCTGCATCCTATCTGGTCTATTTAGCTGCTGGACATCAAGTCCACAAGATACCAGCTCTGATGCAGGTGCAGTCCCTTGGTACTCAAAGTTATGACATGTAAAGCAAATTCTAGCTGAATTCAATCCTTTTGGGGTGTAAATATCCCAGTAAAGTGGCGCCTGAAATAACACATACGAGTTTCAATTGTAATTGAATCAGGCATATAAAGAAAATACAAGGCAACATGGAATTCTAATTGATCATACAACAAAGGCTGTCTGCCAGTCATGGCAATGAATTATGTCCGGTCTTTTGCCAGCTTGAAGAAGCAACTCCAGTGCAGCTCGGCTGAAAAATGAAAAGCGTTTGAAATCGTCATGCTCCCCATAAAACTGCCCTCTCCAGAAAAACTTGTTAGGGTGATGAGGCTCAATAAAATAAACAGGAAGACCTGCATAAAAAAAAAAAAAAAAATTTCCATGATTAAAATATATTGCTTAAACAAAATGCAGAAATTAAACCAATAAAAAGATCATAAACCTTCAATGGTGCCAACCCATATTTTATTTTTGTATAATTTGCCATCAAAATATGATTCCACGACCACATCTAGAGCCTGTACAAGTAATCAGATCACTGAAAATATTCATAGAGCACATATTTTTTCAATTGTTGCACAATTCAAAATTTTAGCATTACCCTCAAATTGCCAATACCATCATATTGCATGCAATCGTATTTAGGCAGAATAATTTCCACAAGATGTCCTCTCTTTTGCAGTGCTTTTCCAAGACCAGTCACAACATCTCCCAAACCACCAACCTGTAAAAATATGGATAAATAAAAAAATTCATATACTATTAATGGTAAGAATAAATACCCCAAATTTACCCAAAATTAGCAACTTCGCCAGCAAAATTTGCTAAATTCTGCCTTAAATATGAAATGAAGAAAACCTAGAGTACAGGCAAATTGGTTACATAATCTGTATCACATATTGCATAGTTAGATACAAGTAGATGCAAATTTTTATTACACACATTTTAAAACACCTAAGGAGCAAGTTTCCCTGCCATGTGTAGATGCATTGACACAGTTATGTAACACAGATTGGGATAGTGGTAAAGCCAACTGCAATTTATGAACAGAAAGAATCACTGAACAAAATTCACTGCAAGACCAGTTCAAGTGATTCAAGAAGACAACATATCAATGATAAAACTGCCAAGAGGTTCAAAACCACTGCAACAGCACAATCTTTTTTGCATTGATTTCACAAATACTAAATGATATCTATCCTGCAACTTTGATAAGGTACCAATGCCTGTGACCAAATGGCAATCCAAAGAGGATTAGGAAATGTGCTTCAGGTGTACTATGTTTCACATGTGCACTTTTACAATAAAGAAGAAGAAAAGGATGCGGAAGAAATATCTAACCTTCTCCTGCCCCCTACCAGTACCAGTAACTTATTTTTGGACAATTGTAACTTAACTAAATCAATTGGATAATGTGTATGTTTCCAGAAGTAAAGAAAAAGTAGCCTCTGTTTCACTTCTAAAGGCCTAATTAGTACTTCAACGCAAATAGTCTATTTACCACACAGTGACAAAGTGCAGAGGAGTTTGATAAACACTGCTCAATGTCTCTTTAGTTTATATTTTGCTTAAAATTTGAAAATATATGAGAAACACATTTGTCTGAGAAACATTCATATGTTACAGCATTTCAAATAACATTAAATGAGATTCCAAAACCGCTGAATACTTAGCAACATAATAAGAAATTGGCACTGGGAAAGAAACCTAAAGAATAAAGATTAAAAAATGCCAAAAGCTCACAAAGAGAATTCGACCAAGTTAAGCTTACCTTAGCAACTGGTGCCATCTCCGCAGCAATATGAATGACATGCAATCCTGAACTACAGATCAAGAAAGGAACAAATTAGGAAGAAAAAAAAAGAGCAAAATTTTGCTGAAATGTTCTACTTAAAGCTATTACCTTGCCGGTGATGATGTCAGCTTGAGAAACGTAGAAACAGCTTCACGGTCATTCTTTTCCCTGCATTCCAAGTAAGCATCACGAACACGCCTATCTCTTTTCCACACCATATCTCTCAACAGCTTTGCATTTTCTGTTGATAATTTTTCCTCAAGCACCCAACCATCAATCATAAGCAATAAACGACTCCAAAATTCCCAAGGCATATCATCTATAGGTTGATCTAGTGCCTTTTTCTTGCTTTGTTCTTTCAAAGTATTAAGTGTATCTTGAAATTCCTGTACAGATTCTTGATATACTTGGACATAAGAATCTATTTCTTCATCGGACTTTTGAAGACGTTCCTCCAATAGTTTTATCTTTTGCTGCATTGGTTCATTATATTGCTGCAATTTTTCCGACGATAGCTTGTAGATATTGGCTTCTTCCAAGGATTCTTCCAATTTATCAACCTTCTTTCTGAGCTCCTGGTTTTGCTGTAACGCTAGAATAGCCTGATCCGCTTGTTTTGTTGCCTTCTCAAGCAAGGCTTGCAAGTTTTCCACTTTTTCCCGTAAGTCTTTGCATTCAACTTTTAGGCTAGATAATTTTGAAACATCTTCCTGAGAAGTGGACATTTTGGACTCCAGGTCTTTCAGAGAGGACTCCAAGAACATGCGCTCTTTCTCCAGTGTTATAACACGTTCATCTGTATCCTTAACATCACTAAGCTCCCTCTTAAGTGCTGCCATATCATTTTTCAGGGATGAATTCTCTGCCCTCAATAAATTAAGCTCCTCACTAAGGTAATCAACACTACTATTTTGACTCATGGAGGGCTCCTCAGTCAAAAGTTTGTCCTGGTTTTCTCCCCTATAAGTCAATTCATTCTTTAGCTTCTCTAACTGATCTTCCATGAGTTTCACATGTATCTTTTCTTGGGCAGCAACCTTCATTCTTGCATCAGTTTCTGCCAATCTCATCTCCAAAACATTAATTTCCCCTTGCAATATTTCCTTCTCAGCAAGAATTCTTTCAAGATCTTCTAGTGCATGGACCCGAGCTTGATTGAGAAGAAGGATGTCTAGCAAACATTCAACACTGATGAATAAACATGCAATATATCTATGTATAAATGACTAGAATGTGTTGATACTATAAATATATTCATGCACACGTTCCTGAAAATTACTAGAATGGAAAATGAACAAAAATAGAGAACTAGATGCATTTAAAAGAAAAAGGAAAGAGATCTTACTTTTCTCCGCATTTCTTATCATGCCAATCAAATCCTCAAGTCGGATACGTGAAAATTGCTCCCCGCCTTCTATTTTTAAGCCCTGAATATTGAAGTAATAAACAAAATTTTAATAAACATTGTGTTTTCTAACTCGAGCATAAGCAAACAATAGCAAAAACTAAATTCAGGAACAAACTCAATAATAAACCTAAGTAAAGAAGAAATGTAATATTTATCTGGATTCTAATACACTGGAGTCAAGCAACAAACTTCCAAATTGAATTATGCTAATGAAAACAGTTGCACAAGTACACTGGAATAGGCCACTAAGAACATTTAACTACACAGCGAAAACTCAGATTATCATTTTCTTTTTATTGGCTTGGCAAAGAGGAATACCGAAGGTTTCATTTCATCAGGAATACTAGAAAGCTTCTCTCCTCCATCTATGGCCTGTGAGACAAAAACAAAAATCATCATTAAGTTGACATCTGCAATTGTCTACAACTATGCTCAACTATATCTCCTAAGAAGATAATTAGTCTTGAAGTGTATACCCATGATAAATGACATGAAAACAAGTAAATCTTTATGAAACAACCTATTCCAATTTTTGAATATAATTTGCTATTATGCAATGCCCTCAGAGTTCCCTGTGGCACAAGCACTTAAAACATGTCGACTAACTAGAAGTTAAAATGACAAATTCATAATGCTACAACCTCATTTTCCCAACACAATCTGCGATTGCAGGCATATTACGAAAATAATAGAAAATATGCACAACATTACAACGAGTTCAGTATTCCATCAGACCAGTACCAAAGATTTCATTTCCTCTGTAAGACTGTAAAGATCTTTTGCATCAACAAACTTAATATTTTGCCCGCCTACATTCTTCTCCATATTTTTCGAACTTCTATTAGATTCCGCATCAACACTATCATTAGCCCCAAAGTCATTGTTCAAGCTAGGAATAGCATGAACTTTGGAATCATCTTCAACTTCAGAATCATCATCACCAGAAGACCGAAAATCTGCAGCAGTAGTAGGCCGCTGAGGAGACGCTTTCTTCACTTGCTGCCTCCTACTGTATCAAATTCCACAAAAAAAAACATCAATCAGTAAAAGTAATGTAAAAATAACAGATTCCAAACAACTTTCTACCTCAAATTTCGTTGCCGCATTTTGCAAGAAGCAGGAAGTAATTTTTGAGAAGGCTGGAAGAATCGAACAGTTGTTTGCTTATTCTCGTTACAGTTATAGTTGAAAGCGGTAAATCCCTGGCTCAGAAACCACGTTGATGGCTTCGTCGCCATGGTTGATTCTTCACAGAAAAACCGGTAAAAGCGCCCCTCCCTCTTGCTCCGCTTTGTACACAGAAGCGAAAGTGAGGGAAGAGTTGAAGAGCATCGAAATTAAAATTAATAAATTATCCTTTGCTAGAGTTTTCGAATCTCTTTCGTTTAAAGGAAAGTCGAGAATTAACAGGATACGTGGACGTGTGGACAAAAACTAAGTACCTTTTATCGCTGATTTTTTTTTTTTATACGTTATCTTAATCGAACGGTGGAGAATGGTGGGATCACAAAGAGGGTGAGGAAACGAAAGCCCACTTATCCGCTTTTCAATTTGTCGTGTGAATATGAAACGGTGATATGTGATGGTAACATCATTGTTATGTGTTCTGGTGTGTACAGTAGTGCTGCCTTTATGATTTACAGTTTTTTTTTTTTTGAAAAGGATTTACAGTAATTTCTTATTTCAGATCTAATTCTTTGAAACTCGTACTAAATCAAATCATGCTATCACTAAAAATTTTGAAATTTAAATAATTTCATAATTTCGTTATGTAAATTTTTCTTTGGCAGGTATCGATATCCCTCGGACTTTATCCAAAACTGTTTAAATATTTAAATTTAAATCTATTTAAAATTTTATCATTTATATTTATTTAAAATTCATTTAAAACATGCCTTAAGATATTCATAAATATTAAACTATTTAAATATAAATTTATTTGAAATATACTTTTTATTAATAATAGATAGGATCGCCCATAGATACCCATAGCTCAACTTATTTAATATAATCGGTATCCAAAAAATTATAATCGTACCCTATTTATATTCATTTCAAAATCGTTTATAACCATCCGTATTCTTATTAGATGGTTAGAGACGAGTCAGATAATCTAAAATACCAGTCTTGCTTTCATTCGCAGTAGTGCTATTTATTATTAAAGAAACAGAGGTCCTCTCAATTTAACAAAATGATTTCAAATCTTAAAGGACTATATCAAAATAAGTATTATTGGTTTAAATGACTATGGACTATTATTTATATAAAGTTAAAATGCGTTTCGATACCGAAAAAAACTTATAAAACAAGTCGCATTCGATAATCCCTCTTACACAGTGTCTAATGTTCTAAGATAGTATTTGAGAATATATTTTATGAAATGTTAGCCCTTTGTATATAGCATTCCAATTAATTGAATTTTTTAAAATTATTTTATTTTGATGACTAAATAAATAACTACTTTTACCAGATTTATGCGTTAAATTACTTAATATATAATTGACCATTAATATTTGACAATATTAAAATAATACGGAGAATACTCATTGCATATAACAAGGAAGTTTATTCAAGTATTGATACGACTTTCAATTGTAGTAGCTTAAAATAATTTAACTGGTTAGTTACCCAATTTCATTATAGGACCATGTTTAATAATATTTTTGAGGTAATTTTTAGCGTCAAAACTCCATCTCTATTAATTATAGTATTTGATAACATAATCTTTAGGAATAAATATCAATTTGGTGCCTGAATTTGTTTAGTAGGATAAAATAGGTCAGATTTGAGCTTTTGGGCCAATTTAGCCCTTAAATATATATAAAATGTTTAAAAAGATCTGATTTCACTTTTTAAGTCAATTTAACTATTGAATTTTTTTTTTGTCTTATAAATTAATAATTAATTTTATTTAATATTATTGAACTTTTATCATTTTTTTTATACTAAAAATACTCATATTAAATTTTTTCAAAAATATAAATTTAAAATTCATAAAAAAATTATTTATTGTAATATAATAAATTTATAAATATGCGTTTGAACCATTGAACTTTTTTCTGTGTCTTATAAATTAATAATTGATCTTATTTAAGATTATTGATTTTTTTATCATTTTTTTCTTATACTAAGAACACTCAGATTAAATTTTTTCAAAAATATAAATTTAAAATCCATAAAAAAATCATTTATTGTAATATAATAAATTTATAAATATGCATTATAACTTTGACTTACTTAACATGAAAAAATGCATAAATTTCATAAGCGATAATTTATTAATAGAGGTTAATTTTAACATATTTAAATTAATACATATTTATAAATTCAAAACCATCGATCAAGGTAAAAAGAAATACAATAAATTTCATATATCATTTTTCTATATTTTGTAATTAATTAATATCTTAATAAATTGTTAACTCAATCTCAACTACAGTTTTAATAAATATCTATATAATAATTTTATAAATTATTTTTTCTTTTCTCTCAAATTCAACTATTTAAACAACTAATGTCATGTTTTTGTCATTTTAAGTTAAAAAGTTAATTAAGCAGTTGTTTTTACTAAACATTTCTCATTTAAATCTCTTTATAAAAAGCTATCATCTAAAAGCTAACCGCTAATAGCTAATAGAACAACTATTATAACTAACTAATAACTACTAAAATTTTATAATAACTTTCAAAGTTTTAAGAAACTTTTTATGAAACGTTAAACACTCTAACTTTAGCATTTCATAGACATTTTTTTTACAATTATCCTATTGTTTTTTTTTTCTCTCCAATTCAACTAATTAAAAAAATAATATCTTTTTTTTTTTGTCAAAACAACTAACTAAACAGTTGTTTTTATTAAATATTTCTAATTTAAATCCCTCTATAAACACAAATCAACTAAAAGCTAATCATTAGTAGTTAACCGCTAACACCTAATAACTAATAGAACAGCTAACAATTACTACAATCACAACTAACAATTAGTAAAATAAATAACATTGCCGAATAGGTCCTATGTCCTATGGAGATTATAAAGAGGTTTCAAATCCTTTTAAAGATTGTGAAGCTAAGAGGCTTAAAGTTTAAGTTCTCCTTAACTTAAAAATTATCATCATTTTGATAAATGTTATTCCAAAAGTAAGATTATTTTACTAAATCCCACAGTATTATTTTAGCTAATTTAACCTCTTATAAATAAATAAATAAACATTGCTTTACCTTCTCGCTCACCCATAATAATCAGAATTAAAAATACATATATATATATATATATATATATATATATATATATATATATATATATATATATACATATATTTTTAAATTTATCTTAAAAAAAAAAAAATTAACCTCGTAACTTTTTATTATCAATCTAAAGGCAATCAATGAAGTTGAATAAGCACTCCCAGCAGAACAATTGTATTGAGATTTCGAGCACTGATTTGATGGTAGATCACCTGCTCCATCGTCTTTTTTTTTTTCTCTTTCTTTCTTTTTTTATTTTATAAAAACGCAGAGTCCTTCCTCCTTTTTTTCTCATTTGGCAATATTAAACCAAAACAAAAATGTCATTTAAATTTAAAGGTAAAATATATTTTACTCTATATATTATTTATTTAAATAATTTAATACAATTTTATTTATTACGATATTAGAAAAATTGTCATTTTAATTATTTATCATTTACGATGGACGTTGCTATTTTTTTTTTTACTTACTCATTTATTTTTATATAATATTTAGCATTCGGTATATGGTTTTCATAAATAATTAATATTATGTTAATATTAATATTAATCTTCAAACATCTCTAAAATATTTATTATTTTATTAGTCATGAGTATTAACTTCTTTAAATAAATCACATGAATTAATTAATTAAAATAGTTAATCGTATTTTTTTCACTATTTTAGATAAATCATATTAATTATTAAAATGGATATATTAATTTAATTATGTTACATAAATCATACAGATTAAATTACTAATTAAAATGGATAGTCACATTAATTTAATTTTTAGATAAATCAAATATCAAACATTATAATTAATTAAATATTATTTATATTTTTTAATTAAAGATATATAAAATCTGGGTAAAGACATTTTAGGAAATTCTATTAATTCTGCATGGTTACCACGTTTATATGTGTTATAAATATATGATTGTGCCTTACCATTTAGGGTTCATTAAAACTTAAAATGATACCTTCAGGTGACGGGACCTCCCATATCAAGAGCCTATTTCCAAATAAACTTGAAATATTTACAAACATAAAGATAAAAAATAATTAAAAATTAAAAATGGGAAATACTTTTCTTAGTGGGAAGGGTAACCATTCCCTTGCCAATTAAGGGTACCATAACTGCAATGTTAGTGGCCCTACCATAACTCCAATGCACCTTTCGATTGTTTTATTTCTTATTAGTAGCTAAATGACATTAATTAATAATATATATATATATTATAATATAATTGACGAGGCAGAGAGAGGCCACCAACCCAAAATTTTTTATTTTTTTTTAAATATTGAAAATTGTAAAATTTAAGACATTCAAATGGAAAGTTCTTTTTTATTTGTTCCGTTAATTTTGAAAATTTTTTTAAGGTACCTTTTAATTTCCAACTTTGACTCTGCTAGTAACACAGGTGAGCAACATCGATTTGGTTTAACTGGATTAAATTCAATAGTGAAACCAAATCGACTAAAATTTGATAACAAAACTAAATTGACTCGAATTGATTCGATTAGTTTTATCAAATTCATTCAATTTTAAACTTCATCAATTAACTTCTATGAAATCGAACCAATAGAAATTTCGGTCCACCATTTGAAGTGATAATTAAATTTTCTTGTATGCAGCTGACCGAATCGACTGAATTTGATCAGATCAGTTTTCAGTTTAGTTCAATATTGGTTTTGCATACCCCTAACCATTAGTACAACATTAACTCAATATTTTACTCTTTTTTTTTTCCAAATACAAAATAATATAAGGAAGCACACGCTAAAATTAAGAAATTTAATTAAAAGATTGCCATACTCGAAATAATTTTTTAACAAAATAAAAATAAAAATAACATATAATATTATAAATGAATATGCAATCTCAGCTATATAAACCCATAAATTCACATCCTGAAATCACCAATTCACCGTTTTTCTATATTTTCTAGAAAATCTTGAATAATTATTCGATGGGTCGAAAAAAGATAGAAATGAAGATGGTGAAAGACGACAACTCTCGTCAAGTGACTTTCTCTAAGCGAAGAACTGGTCTATTCAAGAAAGCTAATGAGCTCGCAATCCTTTGCGCAGCGCAAATTGCGATCATCGTTTTCTCTCCCGGGGGAAAACCATTTTCGTTCGGTAACATAAGTGTGGAGTCTGTGGCTGAGAGGTTTCTAAATCAAGACAAAACCAAAAACTCTCAAGTACCTACCTTTGGCAAAAAAGCAGCTAAATTGGAGAAACTCAGTAACCAACTCAGTGAGTTACAAAAACAACTTCTATTTGAGAAAAAGAGAGAAGAATTATTAAAAAAAACAATGAAAGCAAATGGGATAGCTGATACTAAAGCTTTTGATGGTATGAGTTTTGATGAGCTTTCGACCATGAAAAAAGCTTTAGAACTGCTTCATGAAATTGTGAGAGCTTATATCGGTGAAATGGAAGCATCTTCTTCCTTGATTCTTCTATCTAAGAAATCTGTCTGTTAGGTTTCTTAATTTGAATAATACTGAAACTTCATGTAATGGGAGTAAACTAACTCCTAATTGTAATGTTTCAAAGTTAAAAATATCATCTATTGCAATATGTTATCAGTAATTGCTTTTTTTTTTTTTTTTTCTTCAAATGACAAATAATCTTTAACCTTATAAATAAAATTCATCAAAGATATAATCCATTTTTATTAATCTAATCACATGAGAAAAAAAAAATACCCATTGATTTTCCTTTCATTGTGCTGTTACCTTCTTATTTAAACATTATTGGTATTTATTTGTCATTCTACTTCTCAACACATACCACATAAAAAAAATATTTTCTCTTATATTTATATGCAGTGGGCTTCAGATACCGAATAATTAAAAAAAATTATCCCTAATCTATTATATTTATTCATTATTGTATATCTAATAGTTGAGAATTTCATAATGACATTATTCGGCTAACTGTTCATTTCCTATTTATAGAAGTTTAAATTTTTTAACGACGGTAATTAATTTTTTATCTTATAAGAAAGTGAAGAGTTGAAAAGTAAGGGTAAACATTTGCTTAATTTGATTAATTTTAAATCGATTATTAAATTAAATCGAATAAAACTAATCAAAAAATTAAAAACTAAAAAATCGTATAAAGTGAATCAAGCGAAAGTCTTTATCTTTTTTTTTTTTCATTTAGATAATTAGTCTCCTAGCAATAGCCCAAGTAATAAGCGAAAGCTCGTTCTTGCACTTAAGTTACGCTTTTTTGCTTTCAAAGAAGATTAAGAAGGGGGCAAGCACACTCAAATTTTCAATAATTGAAATCAAATTGAAACAGAAAGAAAATTAAATTAATTATATTTTAGTTGGTGTTAATAGATTGAAATAGTTGGTGTTAAGAAGGGGGCAAGCACACTCAAATTAATACGTATATTGCTCTTTTTGTTCAAAATAATATTTTCTTAAATAGCACTAAAGTAAGAAATTGGTTTCTAAATTATAAACAAATTAACAATAAGTACTTAATTTATGATTGCCGTTAAAATTTTGGTCATTTTCTTATAATTTCCGTTAACACTTTAGTCCTTTTATTTTGAATGGAAATATCAAAATGTTAATAAATTCCTAATTTAGGGACCTTATAATTAATTTCAAAAAATATAAATTTTTATGTTTTAACTCAGGTTTAGAAAATTACTTACTCCGGCAATATGTAAAAAAGGGAAAAACTTACCTCGGTTAGGTTCATGGTTGTACCTATGAACTACATCAATGAAGCTAACAATTTTTATTAAAACGATAATATTTCTGACCATACATTTTTTTTTTATAAAACAATATTCAATATTTAAGTGTCAATAACTTAAATTAGAAAAGAATGCCACACTTGCATGTATATATCGACATCTAAACTACAAATAAAAAACAAATAATTTTGATGACTTGATAACTTGCAAATCAATTTCATAGCTTTTGAGTACATTATTAGGAGTAAACGAAGGAAATAAGTTGAACTTAGACCTAATCTTTGACAGATTGACATAAAGCTAGCTGTAGAACATAAAGCATTTGGAGCAATCTTTTCCCCTTTAGAAAAGGATGTTCAAAGTTAAACATTATACTATAAGCTCGAAAAATGATGGGTGTCGTAAGCTTTAAAGACCAAGCATAGCCACACGTGCAGGCTATGGAAGCTAGAATTGAAATCAATACGACACTTCTTTTGCCTCGTAGACACTGGCTGCCATGGAATAGACATTTATATTTTAGCAATTGCTTGAAATTGCAGGCTAAAGGAGTGACCAATCTCATCACATATCTAATTTTTTTCTTTCTATTAAATGGGTTATAAATCGTTGTTTCTCTTATCTAGATATTGGACCATTCGCCTTTCTTAGAATGGTGCAACCACTCATCATTTTATTATATAGCAATAATAATAATAATAATAATAATAATAATAATAATATATTTTTACCTAATTATTGAATAAGAAATAAATAATAATAGTTGTTTTTCACTGGTGTGAGGAGTGAAACTCAACCATATGAATTTTTATCAATTTGATGAGTAAAGTAAAGATTAACCCGTTTGATAGCTCATCGACTCATTGAGCCTTCTAATGAATGAAAAGAGATAAATTAATTGACAACATTATTAGGTTTAATCACAAAAAATATGTGATTAAATTTAAAAATATTCAATCGGGAAGCCCACAAATTGATTTTGAGTGTTTGATTATTGTATTAGAATTTCAGTTCAGCCAACTATACAGCTTGTTTTCCAAACAACAATTATTAAAAACCAAAGGCAGAATCTGAGTGAAGAAGAATAATATATTGATAGAAAGAAAATTTTGTTTAATATGAAAAGCAAACAAAAAGATTATTCTCAATCGCTTAGATATGAATCTTTGAAAGAAACTATAATTTTAAGCCGACCAAGCTTCGAATCCACACTGAATTGATCAGAACCTTCTCTTTATATTTTTTTGGAAAAAGCCTAGCTATCATAGTAGCATTACAAGCCAATACACCAATTTTAGTGTTGTACGTTCGTTCCTCTTCTTTTCTTTTTTCTTTTTTATTTAAATTATAAAATATAATTTTACGATTAACGTCTTCCAAATTATAAAACATAAAGATTTTTATGTTGAAATTACGAATGCGCTTTTTAGATATCAAATATATATTTTCACTTTTAAGATTATTGAATACCGTTTAACACTTCAATTTATGTGATTTACCTTAATAAAATATAATTTCGATAGCATATAAAGAAATAAATTAATCAATCCAACGACTCTTTAAAATATTTTTCCAATTAAGTAATACAACTTTATGACCATATATATATATACTAAACGTCTAAACCATAATTAATATACCAAACTATGTTAATTATGTGTTTGAATGGAATAATATATTATTTTAAAGTTTTCGTGTTCTTTTTAAGTTCATTGCTTCTCTTTTGGTAATATCCCAAAAAAATGGAAGGTTACAACTGCAAGTGCATAACACCACCGCATGCCCTGGTCTCAACCACCTACCCAGCTAGCCAATATATCTCATCTAAAACTTTTATCGTAAAGAATATAATTTGTTAAGCTTGTCAATTATCAAGCATATTCTTCCTTATGTGTCCTCGTTTCCAATGGACAGGAAAAGAAAAAGAAAAAGAAAAAGAAAAAGAAAAAGAAACCAACAGATCTTTTTTGAGTGTTTATATTTCTTTACGCACACCGTTAATGGAAGCACATATGGCCTTTCAGACAGCCACATAAATATAAACGAAAGGAAAGCATAGATTCTAATCCCGTTCTTGGTTTTAAATGTACGTAAGTTGAAAATTTTCCTTCAAAATAAACCAGCCATAGGTTATATATATATATATATATAAGATTGCAATCAGTGAGGGAATCTTTGAAGTTGTTTATTGTATCTTACAGATTAGACTTCTCAAGTTTGGCTTTCCAACTATTATTAAAGATAGAATCTTTTGCAGTTCAGAAGCTCATTGGCTGTTCTGTAATATTGTACTCTCTCTTCTTCTGGGTTCTTTAAGCCTTCTGCTGCTTCCTGTGCATGTCCAACCTAACTTTTCAAAGCCTTGTCTTAATCTTCTGTACCTCTTCTGAATTTCATTGATATAGCATATGCACGCTTATATTAAAAAAAGAAAACGAACATTCTATGGAAGTTTTTGTTGGGATAATTAGTGTAGTAAACTTGTCAAAAGACAAGCCGTCAGTTGGAAGTTGGAGACAATTATTAAACTAATTAACTAAAGTAACTGTCATTAATTAAACAATTAAAATTAAGATTTGCCGAACAACAATTTTTTAAATAACGTTCAATGTTATGCGATTTGATGTTCGGTAACACAGTATTTAAATTAACTTTTAAAAATTAAGATAGCGTTTTGTGAAAAATTAACACATGTACAATTCAATTTTTAGAACCCGTTTAGAACAAAAGAATTCCACAAAATTTTATATTTAGAAAAAAAAATATGAATTTATAAATGAATTCTTTATTTTAAATTATAGCATATCAAATATGACAGATTCATTTATAAATGAATTTCACTTAAAATTTATTTACCAAAAATTCTATAATCATAATTCATTTGTTCCAAACGGTACCTTAGCGTTTGACGAAAAATTATTTAAATAACTATCAAAACAGTTAATTTTATAAAACATACACTTAATATAATCAAAATCAATTGAAATAATTTTCAAATTGAGTGAACTGATAGTATTATTTTATGGAAATTAGTTTTCTGCAAAGGGAATCACAAAATCAATGAAATCCTACCCAACAATATACCAAACTATAAAACAAAATTTTCACTCTCACCAAAGAGAGCCTCACATCACTCTCTTCCCTGTAAGATAAGATCTTAACAACATCTTCATACCCCATCTTTCACTGACCTATACTTACGAATAGAAGGATTTAATTAATTATAAATTCAAACATAATTTAATTTCTTAAAAATTTATAAATAATTATGGTAATATATATTAATTTCTAATAAGATATTAGAAAAAAAATTTGATAAATTAATTTAGAGTATCAAAATACTATGAATTTTACATCTTGTTGCTATATGGAGTTAAAATGATTTTTTTTAAAATTAGAAAAGAAAAGAAAAAATGAAATTTGAATCCAAAGCAGACTCAAAATGGAAATAGAAAAAGTCGGGAAGTAATTGATTTGCAGAGACAAAGCCAAGAAAATTCTTTTCCTGTAAAACCACTACTCCTCCCACGTCTACACAGACACGACGCCACCTTCCTTGATTTTGACCCATCAAAACGCGGATCGGTTATTGAAATTACCAGAACACCCTTTCCAATCCTACTCCTCCTAGTTCTAGCTTTATAGATTTGCGCTTTTTTATTAAGAAAAGGAAAAAACCAAACCAAACCGAACCTTCCCCTCCCAATATAAACTACCAATTCCTAGCCCCTCTTTGCAATGTCGTCGTAGACCTATAGCCGGAGAAGAAGGATCAGAGAAAGCCAAACGTTGTTTTACAATTATGCAAGAGGATATAGAAAAGAGCAGCGATGTCAGCGTCAGTAGCAAGAGCAGGAGAAAGAAGATGAAGATGTGGCTTTTTAGGAAGCTAAAGATTAAGGAGGCATGGAGATGGAGATGGAGGTTTTTGGGTTCTGCTTTTAAATGGAAAAGAATTCACTTTCAGCTCTCTTTTTTCGATGATATTCTTTTCAAGATTGTTTCTGCCGTCGAAGCTATTGTTTTGGTGGCTACTTTGTGTTTCTTCTATTTATGTTGCGGCTGTCATATTTAAACTCTTCTGTAATTAATGTCGGGTTCCCCCCCCCCCCCCTTACTTTCTCTATAATTTTGTTTCCTGTGTAGTTCCTTTCTTCCTCGTAAAAGCAAAAGTTTAACCGAAAATTTTGTTATTGGGGTATCTTGAAGACGTTGAAGGAGATAAGGAGAGTGGAGAGTGATTTTGCTCCAATGGCAAACCTGTCAATGCAGCTGTTTGTCAAAATGCTCAGCCACTTCCTCCGTGCAATGGAAACAACTGGGTTATTTTGGGTTTGTGAGTCCTGAGATGGAGCTGGTTTGAAACAGAGTTATGGAATAGACAGTACTTGTCAATGTTTCTTCTTTATTTTAATTCCTTTGTGTCCAGAGCCTAATATAATGCATTTAGCTATCGAACTCTTCCAATATTTAATCTCTGAAAATAAAAAATAGAACACTGTAAAAAAAACCCTAATCTGGATCGAACCAATTTTTATCTCCTTTTCAAATTTTATGGGTTGCTCTGCTCTGCTTGATTTTTTCCTCCATTGTTTTTATTTCCAGTAGAGGGTCTCAAGTCTCGACTGACAACTGGCGTAAGATTTAACCCAGTATTTCTTAAGCTGTGTCCACAGTTGACTTGAATGCAGTTTTTGATTCTACAAAGAAAGGAGGACAATTTTCAAGAATTAATGCCTCAAATTTGCTGAATAACCAGCAGTTTACAACCCATGAACTATCTTTGGCTGACATTGCAGGTGAAGAAAAAATCTTCTATAAATTGGGTGGCCTGGAGCTAGGTTTCGTAAGGAAGTGGCAAACTTGTATATAAATCGATTAAACATTGAATTTCCATAATTCAAACTATGTTCAAACTCCAAAAATTATTTTTTTCGAAGATATTGCTCACTCTTAAATATGTATTCTTCATATATTTTACGGTAATTTATTTTTTATATTTATAAATATATTTCTGTCTTTTTTTTTTAATTTTTACACGTTTCCTTGCATTCTCCTTTATAATTTGAAAATACATAGCCCATGAACTTGAAACTGTTGCTGTTTTCGTTGGGAAACCAGTTATTTTCACTCGCTAGAAAGGTACTGTGTGATTGGGAAACAAGTAGTGAACCCTTAAGCAACCCAATGGGAATTTTTGCGTATTTTTTTTTCTTTTTTTTGACTAAAACAACTGCCAATGAATTTATTAACCACCACTAAGTTTTACTTTTTATATGGGTTTATTTAGTGAAACTTTGTTTCTAAATTCTAATGATGCGAAAGAAAAAATCTAACTAAGCAAAAGAAGAAAAGCCAGAAGCTACATGGCAAAGGCATTGCAGGTTTACCAAGAAAACTAGAGCCTGCATGATTCCCAGCAACAGTCGAAAATAATGAGAAATTAACTCCTTTTGAGCCATGGCCATGGGAAATTTATCCAACTGCCACCCGTAAAATCAAGAATTGAAAACAATGAAAATTAAGATTGACCCATTAATTATCCTAGATTTGTGGGTTTAATGCAATCTTTCTGCTTTGCAGGGGAAGAATGTGTTGTATAAATCTATCAACAGACTTTTCTTGATTTTTTATATTTTGACGTGCCAGTATATGGTCAAATACTGTACTTGTAAGTTGTAAAAGCTATTAAGATGCAACAGATTCTTAGCTTCAACTTTCAGAAACTAATCTGGCCAATTAGATTAATCACGTAGTTTGTTTGGACAATTACCCTTGTAAATTGGAAATGTCCCAACATCTTATGATTCATGATGATGATTGGCCAACCCTCTTCAAGGGCTTGAATTGGATTGGATTGGATTGGCAGGGATTTCAACTTTATTTCTATGGATCCGGTTTCGGTAAATCTTCCTATGAAAAGCTTGACCCAATTTGCATATCTATGAATGGGTCAACATGTAATAATCATTTTGTTAGAAACGCTGGTTGCCTTTCAAAAATGATTACAATTACAAAATCAACACGGCTGCCTGAGCCTGAGCCTGACGCCGCCATAGTGAACGAAACACCAACTTTTGGTATGCTGTTGCTCTGTATGTCCATGAGTTTCTACGTATGAAGACAAATAGATGGACCCTCGTCTCTTCTTCTAGACTCGGTGGCTTAGGAGCCTTAAATTCGAAGGGGAAAAAAAAAGTCATTGTCCTTACAAATATTTTTCACCCCAAAGTACTTCGACGTTTCAGTCTTAATAATTCTTACTCTCTAATTAAGACTCCTTTTGTTTGAAGAAGGTGATTTAGACTAAGTATTTTTTAACATTTTAATATTTTTGATGTTCAGAAAAATTACTTAATAAAAATATTATTTATAAAAAAAGAAAACTAAATGATTTAAAAGTGGAAAATGTTTCTTAGAAATTAATAAACTTATTATACTTTTTATACTAAAAAAAAATTTATTGTAACTTCATAAATACTCATTTATTTTCATCCTCAAAATTGCCAGTAAAAACTTTTATCGCCATTTTTATAGTATAAAAACACCAACAAAATATTTTACCAATAATTTAAAAAGAAAAAATTTTATTGCTGATTTGCGGGTAAATTATCGTTAAATAATGATGGTAATTTTTTACTTGTAAAATACTGAAATATTTGTGATAAAAAATATTTTGTGGCTATACTTACAAAATTTTGTCTTAATACTTTTAAATAACTTTAATTTTTAATAATTTGAATTTAGTCTGTATTTTAATAGTATTTTAATTTTTAATAATTTAAATTTTCAATATTGTATTTAAACAAACAATAGAATTGAATTTTTCAGACAAATATTTCCTTTAATAATATATTTTTAAAATCAAATAGAGCATTAAAAAATACATATATAATACACTTTTTAAATTTAGAAACTCAAAAAGAAAGTTATTATAATTTAAATTTAATTAAGTTCTATCTATTCAAGAAATATTTGATTTATTTAACTTCAAAAATAAATTCATTCAAAAAAGAAAGTTTTTTTTTTTTGAATAATTAAAATCATACCAAGATGAAACATACTAATTTAAGTAGATCAAATTGGATTAATGGTCAATTAATTGCATAGAGAAGTTGTTGAGAAATACACAAAGTAAACCCATTAGTGTTACCGTTAATCTTTTTCTCTACACACGTTCATCACTTTTATGAAATGGCTCCGTTTGAAGACCACCGCCACTGACGGTCTCCGTCGCAAGCAGCCTTGAACTTCCCAGCGAGTTCAGACTATTGCTAACGCTGTGTTCTTCTTCATCTTTATGTTCATCTTCGTCTTCGTTTTCTTCGTAACCAGCATATTGTTGAACTACCAGAACTGAACCTTGAGAAAAGGTTGAAGTCACTAATAAATCCCCCATAGCTCCTAGCTCAGGGAATTCACACCAATCCATTAGCCCAGCAGTTAAAGGAGACTGCATTACTTCGCTTCTCCCAACAACATATAGGTCATAATTATGGTGCATTCCTTTTAGTTCTTGAATTATGTCTTCGTCATTATTTACAATTTTCTCTTCATAACTCATAAACTCTTCTCCTGCAGATTTAAGCCGGAATTCATTTACAAACTCATCATCGAGCTTTTTTTGTCTATCAATAGACAACGTAGTTGATAACGTTCTTACTGCTATATCAACAGAGTCAGGGTGTTTTTGTTGTTGTTGCTGTTGTCGTAGTGCATCTTCAACCCCTTCTCCAGGTATAAACCTTACAACTGTTAAAGAAACTCCATGGGTCATTCCCATTCTCCATGCAAATGATAATGCTTCGCGGTCATCAGGGCCGCCGATAAAAAACATAGCAATTTGACGCAAAGTGAGATTAGATTCTCCTACAGCTCCAAATCCTCTGTCGACAAAAATACCAACGGTGCAAGGTGCATCTGCTAATACATTTAGATTTACACCTCTAAATGAAGTGCTACCTTCTTCTTCTAATTTTCCATCAGGAGTTGGTAGCTTGTGAAATGGGAGGATCAAGAAACCGACTTCTTTGTCCTCTGCTAGACTGCAAATATCTTCATGCATAGTCGCAAATGGTGATAGTGCAGTCAATGGGTCGATAACGACTAGCTCGTTTAGACTCGCATAAGTTTCGAGCGAACTTATTATCTGCTCTGAGTATGCGTTTCTACTGGTACCGCTGCTTTTATTTCGGTTATGGACAATAAGCATGGCGGAGGCGCGGCCAGTTAGCTCGACAAGGTGGAGGGCGAAGATGCTAAGAGGGGATTCCTTTGTGGCGTTGGAGCAATCAATGAGATTGATCATTCCGGTGACATTGCGGCTGCTTTGGAAACATGCAAGCATCCGGAACTCTGTGTCGGGTCTGGCATTTACTATTGTTCTTTGCTTGTAGTGTGATAGACGTTTGTTGGGACGGTAAATGGAGGATATGATAGGTGGCACGATTCCTGTCATTATTAAAATGGCAAGCATCACTACTACATAATCTTCTTGCAGCAAAATCTGCAACATATTTCACACGGATGATAGTCAGAAATGTAGAATTCAATTTGTGCTCTATTAACTTGCTATAAACACAATCATTATTAGTTTTTCCTCCCCAAGGGTATCGGCACACCCTTTTCTGAGTATGAATTAATTTCGTTTTAAAGTTTGTAAGATCTCGATCCTTATAAACACAATCAACTGCATACCATATGTTGAGATAGATAATTACCGATTTGTCAAATCCCATGTTAAGGATAATGAGTGTCAAAATGCCTTTGGTATTCATGAGTACTCCAAGAGCAAAACCATCCTCACGAGTAAGTTGGTAGTAATGAGAGACAAGGAAAATGCTTATAATCTTGACATTACAGAACAATATTATCATAACCAAATCAAGAATCCAATTGCTTATGCTCCAAATGTCAAGCCTTATCCCCATAGAAGCAAAAAACAGAGGCAGCAAATAAGCAGTAATAAAATCCTCAAATTTCTCCAAAAGCGCACTCGCAAGAACTCTATTTGGCATTATAATTCCAAAAACAAAAGCCCCAACGATCGAAGTCGTCCCTAACAAGTCACTCGCAAGAGAGAAGAAAGACACTGATACCAAAATGAAACAGAGGCAATATTCACTGTATTTATTTCCATTTGTACTCTTCTCTATTATGAAAGCCAGAAAAGGACGAATTGCCGTAAAGCAAAAACCTACAAACCCAGTTGTCGCAATAAGAGACAAAACGGCGTTCATTGGACCAACACTCGCTGGAATCAAAACAGATACCATTAACCATGCAAATACTTCACTTATTATAGAAATTGACATTGCTAATCTTCCAATATCAATGTGGAGGAGCTTTTGATCGGCTAAAACTCGAGCCACAACAGGGTAGCTCGTGACCGAAAGAGCTGCACCCCAAAATACGCAGCCGATGCTTCTATAAGGGCCTCCCCGGAAACTACCTTCGATAAAATAAAGACAAATGCCCATTATAAAGGGGAGAACAGTGCCGACGATGGCCAATCGGAGTGATTTATTGTCTGCCCGGAGAATGGAAGTCATGTCTATTTCTAAACCGGTCAGGAATAAGTGGCAAGTCAACGCCCAATACGACACCGTTTCAACTATGAAGATGCTTCTCATCGGAAACAATCCCGCGAAGAAACGACTTTTGCTTAATAAACTTGGACCTATTAATATACCAGCCTGCACCAACACAAATCAATCAACAATCTGTTTATTATTGTTCATTTAAAGCCCTAATTATATTTCACCTCTACAATTATTAATTACGAAATGTAATTAAATACAGATAATTATTGTGAATTACTTACAAGAATATCGGTGACAATGCGAGGGGTTCCAAGAGGTCTGAAGAGGTAGAAGAGAACGCGATTAATCATAATGACGACGGAGAGTTGCCAGGCTAAGAGAGGAAGGGCTTGAGTCAAGGGGTTTTCGCTTTGCCAAAAGCCATGTTCCGCCGTTACATTTACAATATAACAATGTAAAGGTTTGTTAGACGGGACATGATAGTAATTCTGCGGATCATTGATATCCATTTTTTGCTTGCCCTCTTCTCCTCCTCCTCCTCCTCACCTCGAGCAAATATAAAGGCGCTGCGATGGTGGTTACGATTAATCAAAGTCTCTTCCTCTGCTAGGGTAAATTATGAAAACTGTAAGGAGAAAGAGAAAGGGAAGAAAAGAGAAGGAGTAGTTTTGAAAAAGTAGGTGGATTAGAATTCATGGCAGCCCGTTGAAGTTGGGGGAGGCGTCGCTGTCCTTTTGGTTAATTTTCCGTTAATTATCTTGTTAACTAGATTCTGTTCGGATTTATTCTTCATTTGTTGCTCCTCTTAAGCTACTTAATTATCTTTACAGTCCTTTTCCAATAAAATAATACTCTCTTGTCCTATTCTATTCGTTTGTCATGTTATTTTATTTATTTATTATTTATTTTTTAATATTTTAATATATTTATATTTATAAATAATTATTTTTTTCACAATAATTTTTTTAAAATTCTTCATTAACTCAGACTTTTATTAATATATTACATTAATGAGTTAAAAATATATATAAAAAAAAATGAATCTTTAAGATGTGTGTTTTATTTTGTTAAAATATATAAATAAAATAGTACATATGAAGTAATTTTTTTATTTATTATTTTTTTTCCTGTCTAATTAACTTTTTACTTTTTACTTTTTTTGAAAAGAAAAAAAAAAGATATTTTCTAAAAATAAATTTAGTAAAAATATATACACACACGCGCACTTCTGTGTGTGTATATATATGTTAGATGTTAAGGTTTTAACCATAAATGATATATTATCTTGTATTTAAAAATATGTTTCGCAGTTTCACTAGATACTATTAGAGAGTTTAAGCTCCAATGCTAATATCTCTTATCTCCTGTCCAACTGATAGACACAGACAGAGACAGAAACCCAAACTAGAAACATGAACTCCTCAATTTTCACTCAAGTTTCATCATCTACTAACACTTTTTTGAAGCCAAACACTAATCCTCTTCTTGGAAATTTTCTAGCTTCAAGGCCACTTTCACCTCTCAAGAGAAAAGTTTCTTTGACTACCAAAGCTCTCCTCTCGTCTACCAAAGAAAAAGTCTTGAAAGACTTCCATGAAAGAAGAGCACTCAAGGTAACCTCAGAACCCTACTTCTTTTTTCTTATGTAAATGGACCATTTGGTTCAAGATTTTAGTTTTCCTTAACCAGTTACTTAATCAAATTTCCATTTCTTGAATTAGAGTTGAAACTTATTATTGTTCTCTGATTCAGTTTCATATTGGTTGATTGGGTTTTTGTTAATGAACAGATTATCTCAGGTTTGCAGAATTTTAACAAAGAAAATGTTGCTTCAGTTGTTGCTGCTGCAGATAAGGTAGATGATTAATTATCTGAGTCAAGCATCGATATGGTTTGGTCAAGAACTATACAGGAAATATTTATACTATCATTCTCTCTAATAAAATGCACAGGGGGGAGCCACACATGTGGATATAGCTTGTGACCCAGAATTAGTGAAGCTTGCCATTAGCTTAACTTCTCTCCCGGTAAAAAATTCTTACTCTTGAAAGGGACAATGTGTTAAATTCTGAAAGATCTCAAAATAGTTCTATCTTTTATTTTGGGTTAACTGATTTGCAGGTCTGCGTTTCTTCTGTAGAACCAGCAGCATTTCTAGCTGCTGTTGAAGCAGGGGCATTAATGGTTTGATCAAAAACTCATTTCCCATCATTTTATTTACAAGCCTAAGCTTTACTTCAATGGAATTTTGCCCAACTTACATGGGAAATAAGAATGCAAATTGTTGACACATATGTGCAGGTCGAAATTGGGAATTATGATTCGTTTTATGACAAGGGAGTGGTTTTCACCCCAGAGCAGGTGCAAAAAATATATTTTTTTTCCCATTGCAAGCTTTTCGTTCCCCTGCAAATAACCAACCTAACTGAGTTTCTTATTTCATGAAATCATTTTTATGGTGTTTGCCTTATCTTAATCCAAGAAGTAATTACTGCAGATATTAAATCTAACAAAAGAAACAAAGAGGACCCTTCCATCTGTGACACTATCAGTCACTGTGCCTCACACGCTATGCCTCCCTGACCAGGTAATAGACAACATTTCAGTTATGTATATATAATGTGAAATAAGACTACGTTTATTTATTTATTATTTTACAAAATAGGTCAAGCTTGCAGAGTTACTGGAACAGGAAGGTGCTGATATTTTACAAACTGAAGGAGGAAAGTGTTCTAGTCCTTCAAAATCTGGTGTTCTTGGTTTGATTGAAAAGGTAAAATTACAGAAACTCGTATTATTTCTTGAATATACATCGACTGTAATGGGGGTATTGATCCATCATCTTCTAAACTTGTATTTGCAATTCTAGGCCACACCAACCTTAGCTGCAGCATATTCGATTTCGAGAGCTGTCAAGATTCCAGTTATGTGTTCATCTGGACTTAGTGCAGTGACAGCACCAATGGCAATCACAGCAGGGGCTTCTGGAGTGGTAAGCAATTCATGTGCCATTAGTTGGATCTAATGAAATGTAGGGACTCTATTCCTGGAATAAATTACTGACTTTTGCTTCGATTTTAATCACAGGGAGTGGGATCAGCAGTTAACAAGCTGAACGATGTGGTTGCAATGGTTGCAGAAGTTAGTAGTATTGCAGATTCATTAGGCATCTCAACTTGTAGACAAGCCACAACAAAAGAAAGAACTTTGACCATGTAAAATGTGGCTTGTATCCTTTATTTATGATTGTGGAGACATCAATTGTCCAAGAAAGCAGAAATAGAATGCGATAATGCAAAGAAATCCTTCTGAGTAATGCAATAACAAAATCATAATCAAGTTTATTTCCTATTAGTAAAGAGGTATTGAGTGGCCAGTTCAACCAGTTAATGAGAATTTCAAAACCTGTTAACGTAGTAGTTCAAGGAAATTAGAATCCTTCAACTCTGAGTAGTTGACCATGCAGTATCAGAACAACAAAAGGACTTGCACAACCCATTCAATTAAGACTATATATTCCCCTGTTCTATTACACTTCTTTCTAAAAATTTCCTACGCATCTAACACTTCCAATTAAATTTTCCAGGGCAAAAGGAAGTAGCAAGATAAAAAGGAAGAGAAGAAAAAACTACAGGGAAGAATCAATTCCACTGTTAACCACTTTGTAACATTAACATTTCCTGATAGATACTCTTTGTTATTTACTTAAAGGTAATTCACATTGATTATCAAGTCTGCCAAGTAGAAATTTACACAAGAATCATGCAGAAATGTAAAAAGAGAAGATCAAAGTGGCCCATAGGTTAATATACAATCTGTCTCCATGCTGCCATGCACCACTTACTCCTACTGAAACAATGATTATCCCATACAACGCTAGTACCTTACTCATTAAAATCAGAGTCATCCTCGCTTTCAGTTTCTTCAAATTCACCATTTTCCTGCAATTGCCACTTGGAACATATTAAAACTGTGCCACAAACAGGCAAAAAAGAGATAGCCACTTTACCAGAAGTCCAGAACAAACAATTAGACATATAACAAGCATACCTTTTTCTTAATATATTCTGCCATAGCTTTATCAAACTCCGCTCTTTTCTCTGTGGCAATGTCATAGTATTTAACCTTTTCCTGTCACAACAGAAAACAAGGTTTTGATGGTGATTCTGATTGGTTAATGACAAGTAAACTAATTGAGGTGGCTGTAAACATCAGCAAAAGGGTCACTTCACTAAGTTGCACAATGGTTACTTTACAGAAGGCCCACAACTCTGACACATGATGCAGATTGGCTGCCCAAAAGACAGGTCTCAGCGCAGGCAGCTTCCTGTGGCATTTGTGTGTTTAGTGGGAGTGGGGATGCTCTTACTGTAAGGCATTGCCACAGTGCAGGCCTACAACTTTGTGTATTTGTGTGTTTAAGGAGAAATGTTCATTTGGATTGATTTCAATCTGTAGTCATAATATAGAAATTGAAGGATAGAGAACCTTGAAGTAAATACCACAATTCTCAAGTAAAAGATATTGACAATGTCTGGAAAATGCATCCTAGATATTACTCTCCATATGCAATTACTGAAAAATCAATGATAGGTCACTGAAATTGCAATTTTATTTATATTGGACAATCTATTATAAGAAACTTCAGGATATGCATACCACTCTGACAAACAACCATATATTCATATATATATATATATATATATATATAAGCATGATGAACAATGTTGTACAAACCTCATAGTTCATTGTTTTCCACTTCTCACCACATGCCTTTCCAATCTGAAAAGTAGATTACATAATTCACTTACATGTAAATGACAAAATGCAGAGAGAGAGAGAGAGAGAGAAACTTGATAAAGTAAACTAAGCCAAGCATTAATCCAACAAGAAAACATACATCACGCATAGACTTGACATCTGGATTCTGCTCTTGAAAATCCTTTCGAAAATCCTCCCTTCAGAATCAAAGTGAAATTCAGTTAGCAGTAGAAAGTGCTTATAGTTGTGCATATAGTTAACAGAACTAGTTGCCTAGAACTTTCATAAACAAGTTCAAGTAATGTAACCAGGATGATTTTTCCAGAGTACGAACTTGAGAATGGCAATAATAATCATAATTCAAAAATATAGGGACCAACAAATTAGCTCTCAGTTGTCACAAATAAGATGAAATTCACTGATGAATGTGACAGGAATACCATAAATTAACAATGCTGAAACTTACCTTAGCCTAAGCAAGAACAAAATGACATGTTAATAAAAATAGCAAAGTGACATATACAAAGATCTATTTCCTTTAAACTAATAGTCTGTATGGTTCCTTACAATTGCAAAGTGTCAAATGTCACAAACTACACCATGATGTTCAACATTAACTATTACCACTTTATGGTTTTCAGATGATGTATGTAAAAGATGAAGTTCAGGAAAAGCCTGCATAAAAGGAAATTCATGCACATACTGCAGGGAAACCCAAGGATCCAATAAAGAAATGTGGCATTTAAAAGCTTAAATAGAGAATCTTCATAATTATGCTCGCTTAAAATGTTATATCTTACAAGCACATTGATTGCAAATGCATTAATTTTCTTTCATCAGTGTCTTAAAGCAAATCATGTTTTTTTTCTTCAGAACTCTCTTTTTTCCTGTTTGTCACATGTAAAAATTACAAGTGGTGCCAATGCTACCACTCCAAAAACGATTAATTCCCTGCTCTAAATTTTACATAGGGGTGTTCATAGTTCAGGTTGGTTTATGAAGGGTTTGTACAAACCAAAACTATAATGGTGATATATAAAAAAAAAAATCAAATGAACCAAACCATGAAAGATACTTAAATCAATTGGTTTGGTTTGCACCGTTCATTTTGGTACATTCCATCTAAGCTCCCCGTACGTTAACTTCCCCACCAAACAACTACATCCATACATAAAGGTACAGCATAATGCACACATGTTATAACAAAGTAAAGCTATAGCCTAGAAGCCATGACGGAAACTATACCATGCATATTATAACAGTTAGATATTAATATTTCAACAACAAAAAATCAAGGCAGAGGTTGTAGTGTTCCCTTGAAGAAGAAACTACTTCTAAAGTTCTCCTTTACTTAGCATTCGTACACAATTCACACTACATATATGAACATGGTCACTATGAGCTAAAGTGCTAACTGCTAAGTAAATCCTACAAAAACAATATAAAATTTCAACAGTATACTCATTTCAAGACAACTTGCAGCCAGAAAATGGGACAAACTAGCCTGTTAATCTTCTCTTTTAGCTACTTAGCAGCAAAATTTGTTAACTCAATAATTTGGACACAGGTAAGAGATAAAACAATTCCAAGATTAAGGAAGAAACCACATACAGGAAGTAGAAGAAAGCAGTCGGGGGCTTCTTGGGCTTCTTAGCATCAAATTTCGCGGTTTTCTTCTTTGGCATCTTTTTCGACTTTGGTCTCTTGTCTTTATCCATGCTAAGAAGACAAAAAATGTAGAAAATCTATTTAATTAGCAATCTAATACAAGAAATTCGAAACTCAAAATTAAAAAAAAAAAAAAAAAAAAAGAAAATCCAACAACAACAACAACCAATTTTTATCACATCAGAATTCGGATTTCCATTACTTGGAGCCCCCGAAAAAAAACGGAAAATAGAAAAAAGAAAATCCACTCTCGAGTGTCAACTAAGCCTACAACAACTATTTCTCATAGTTAGGGTGGATTTTCAAAAGCAACCACAACCGCAGAAAACACAAAAACAGCAAAATTTTCTTTTAATGTATCTTATTGTCTAATTTCGTTTCTGGTTTAGCAGCCGAAGAACATGGTACGCGACAAGAAAACAGACCTAAAATAGAACAGACCAACAGAAAAATAATGAGATATATGCAACAATAGGTAACTGCAAATGGGTACCCATTGGAGATTTTTCTGAGAGCGTTAGCAGAGGTAGAGGAAGCTGAAGAAGAATAACGTTTCTTTGATTTTCGAGCTTTCTTCGGCATGATTAGCTGCCTGCCCCTTTCTTCCTTTCTCTTCTGCTAGCTACTCTTGTTTTGCAGTGTCGCTTGGTTCCTTCAGTTCTTTGCAAACAGCATCTGTCACGAATCAAGGGACTTTTCGATGTCGTTTTCGGTTTTAGAATACTGATGCGTTAAACGTTTGCTTGTCTTTCAATGGGCTTTTGGATAAATGGGCCTAAGAACTACACAATTTCATTTTAATCTAATGGAATGAGGTCTATTTGAATGAGGTCTATTTGAATGTCTAAATCACCCTTCAATTATTTATTTTTATTGTTAATTACATTATAAGTATTTTAATTAATTTTTTCAAAGATCATACTAATTGAATGTTATGATTTTACTAATTATTTATACTTTTAAATAAAAAAATTCAAAATTTCTCTTTTACGGTTATAATGAAGTTGAATTGGAAATGTTTGAAATAAATATTTGGTGAATGAGTTAATTAGAAAGTTTAAAATTTTTAAAATAAAAATAATAATTTTGGAATATAGCGGTTTAGATAAAATAACATTTTTTTAAAGGATTAAATTAGTTAGTTTAATTTTTTATTTTTATTGTGCAATTATTTTAGAAAAATAAAACTTCCCATACTGCTCATTTGGCAAAAGCAATTCAGAATTATTTCGAGAATCTCATATTTTCATAAGAAAGCATGACGATTATACTATTTTTATGTGAATAAATTAATTTTTATTTTAATTTTCTTGCATCCTTTTAAATTTCTTTTTTGTCAAAATGGTGAATGAATAAATGTGGAATAATTTAGTATTGTTAAATATTAGTCTATACAATATAAACAAATGACATTGATAAAATAAAAATTTAACATTCAAATATAAAAAAAAAATAAATTACTCAATAGTTTATTTATTTATCATCACTACATAATTTTTTTTATTATTTTTAATTTTATTACTACGGCACAACGTTTTTCTTTTTGAAAATGACTAGCTCATAAGTTTTAGGAATGAAAAATGCAATATAAAAATAAAATAAATAGGTGAATAATTTATTTATTTATTTATCATTACTACTAACTTTATTTTATTTTTTTAATTTTATTACTACATAACGTTTTAGGAATGAAAAATGCAAATAATATTAGGTAAGAAATAGAAACGACAAGCAAAACTATGCAAAACATGGCCGCCACTTCATCTGCGAAATGCCAACGTGGCACACAGTTAGCTGAAAGTAGCTTAACTTCTCTTCTGCTACTCGTCTTTGTAAGAGCTAGCATAGCTCAATTTGCTGCGCCTTCACAAACACAAACCATCGTGGTTATCGCCGTCTCCAAATCTCCCTCTTCCCTCCACTACAGCCGCTACCACCACCACCACCACCGCCATGCAAGCCCTCCAATCCCCATCTATACGAGCATCCCCTCTAAGTCCCTTCCACAAGAAATCCCACAATGCAACGAAACCTCCAACTAAAAAGATTTCCTTTATTACTGCATCAGCTACCAGTAACTCTACTGTTTCAGCTCCAAAGCGCGAGAAGGACCCTAAAAAAAGGGTCGTGATTACGGGTATGGGTTTGGTTTCTGTCTTTGGGAATGATGTGGATGCTTACTATGATAAGTTGCTCGCTGGAGAAAGTGGGATCGGACCCATCGACCGGTTCGATGCCTCTAAATTTCCGACCCGGTTTGGTGGACAGATCCGGGGATTTAGTGCACAAGGGTATATTGATGGGAAGAATGATAGGAGACTCGATGATTGTTTGAGGTACTGCATTGTTGCGGGTAAGAAGTCTCTCGAACATGCGGATCTTGGCGGGGATAATCTATCGAAGGTTGGTCGAAATTAGTTTTGGATGTTGGATCTGTGAGTCTTTTGATTGTTATTTTAATATTCACACGAACAGGGATAGCAATTGTTATTACTATTAATTAATATGGTTTGGTGTTTTTATAAATTATGTGGCCACTTGAGGAAAATGCTAATCATGCAGGACAAATTGATTTGTTCTTGAAAGTCTCATTACATTTTTGTCCCTTGGCTTTGGTTTTCATTTAATTTGACTGCTTTCTTGTGCATCTTTAGAGTTACTTACATTTGAAAGTTTTCCTTTTTTTTTTTTTTTTTTTTTTTTTCCTTTTTGGTTCTCTCTCTGAAACCTCAATGTTGAATTCTCCATTGATTATATAGATTAACGTAACCAGTACCCTGTTCTTTGTTCTCTAAATTGGTTTTTTTTTTGTTTCTTTTCCTAACACTTGGGAATCAATAAGATTATGCAGTGCTCAGAGAGTTTTCTACACTTTATTTGCTTTGTTTGGGTTGCTGAATTACATTGATGTACTCCGTTTAAGCCACTTGCTTATTTTTATGTGCATTGCAGGTTGATAAAGAGCGAGCTGGTGTGCTTGTTGGAACTGGAATGGGTGGTCTTACAGTCTTTTCTGATGGTGTTCAGGCTCTAATTGAGAAAGGCCACAGGAAAATTACCCCTTTCTTTATTCCTTATGCTATTACAAACATGGGATCTGCGTTGCTTGCTATGGAAATTGGTTTCATGGGTCCAAATTATTCGATCTCAACTGCTTGTGCTACCTCCAATTATTGTTTCTATGCTGCTGCCAATCACATTCGCCGAGGTGAGGCTGATTTAATGATTGCTGGTGGAACTGAAGCCGCAATGATTCCTATTGGTTTGGGAGGTTTTGTAGCATGTAGGGCCTTGTCTCAAAGGAATGATGATCCACAAACTGCTTCAAGGCCTTGGGATAGAGATCGAGATGGTTTTGTTATGGGTGAAGGTGCTGGAGTGTTGGTAAGTTTATATCTATTTGTGTAACAAGGGTGTACCCTAATCCAAAATAAAAGGGAAAAGTAGATTTCCACGTGCAGAATATCTTTCTTGGCTCTTGATCCAGCATGCGATCTAAAAATGGAGTGAAGTTCTATGTGTGTGGTAATAGTGTATTGGAGCTTATGCAAAATGTGAGTCTAAAAGTCATTTGTTTTGGTTTTTCTGGCAGGTGATGGAGAGCTTGGAACACGCAATGAAAAGGGGTGCGCCAATTATAGCCGAATACTTGGGAGGTGCTGTGAACTGCGATGCTTATCACATGACTGATCCAAGAGCTGATGGACTTGGGGTCTCTTCATGCATTGAAAGAAGTCTTGAAGATGCCGGTGTCTCACCTGAGGAGGTAATTCTTTGTTTTATGACTGATGCTTGCCTGCTATAAAAGGTGGGTAATTATCTTGGAAGTTTTAGGAATAACTTCACCAACTCCTTAAAGCTGCGTTGGTCAAATGAAATGGATTTACAATTCCCAGTTGTTTGAACAAGCAAAATATTAATAGTTGATTTTCTATGTTACTCTTGGTGGAACCATGGTGGAAGAACTGATAATTGGGGTATATCTTGATCTTTTATGATTAGATTATTTAAAGCGTAGTTGATTCATGACTAAATTGGCAAATCAATGTAAATCAGTTCTCTTATATATATATATATATATATATATATATATATATATATATATATATATATATATCTGAGATCAGCATAAAATGGTTTTACCCCTTTTATTTAGGGCTCTAAACAGGTGAATTAGACAAAATTAAATAAAATTCAAAATGTGTCACAGGGTTCTAAGGGGTACTTTCAGGTTAGAAATCATAAAAGTGGGAGTAGGAGTAGAGTTACTTTCTTCCACCATCAGGAGTCATGTTCAATTATTCGTACAATTTCCCCAAGGGCCATAAATTGATGAACTAATAACTAAACTAATCACCTTTCAGGTTAACTACATAAATGCACATGCAACTTCCACCATTGCTGGTGACCTTGCTGAAATAAATGCTATAAAAAAAGTATTCAAGAATACATCTGAGATCAAAATCAATGCAACCAAGGTACTCTGTCTCTGATTTCTTGTGTTTGCTCTTCCCATACACTCTGAGTAGGCTATGGTGTTGACCTCTTGCTTTTGGGTGATTGAATTTTTTCTGCTTTTTCTTTTCTCAGTCTATGATAGGGCATTGCCTTGGTGCTGCTGGAGGTCTGGAAGCAATTGCCTGTGCACAGGCCATAACCACAGGATGGTTGCATCCCACTATTAACCAATTTGTATGTGCTAGATCATTTCCTGCTTTTTAATTCGTTTGCTTTAGTGGTTCTTGGTATTTTTTTTTTCTGAATCAATGATAAAATCTTTTCATGAGTCTGTATTTGAAATATTCTTTGCTACGCCTGCAGAATCCAGAGCCATCAGTTGAATTTGACACTGTTGCCAATAAGAAGCAGCAGCATGAAGTGAATGTCGGTAAGTAGCCAAAAGTACGCAGCATATTGTTTTGATGTTGCTTTAAACCCATAATCTGAATTTGGTCATTTTGAATGTGTATTTTCAGCCATTTCAAATTCCTTTGGGTTTGGTGGACACAACTCTGTCGTGGTCTTTTCTCCATTCAAGCCCTGAGCATCTGGCTTGTCTCTCTATATCTTTTTACTGCGTTTCTTGTTGGAGCCTGTTTTTGTTACTTGAGAGGAGTTGCTTATGGACTAGGTTTAATGAGGCTTTATCGATTAACTTGAGTTACTGATAGTCATTTTCTTCCATCCATTTGTAGTAGTCGCTCCCAATAATTTGGATATGAACTGTATCTTAAGGCAGTTGGTCTTCTTTTTTTTTTTTTTTTTTTTTTTTAAGAAAGAATTTTTTTTGTATTGTAGTTATATTTTCATTGTTCATTTACTTTGAACTTCAGCTTGAGGTCTATGAAGCTGGTGGGTTTGTTCAATTCTAAATTATATGGCGTATACAAGCAATTGATTTATGAATTTAGAATCACAATTGTGGTCTTCTGCACCTCCTATTTTGAATCTATTGCCTCACAAAACAGTCACAATCAAGATATTATACTATATTGCAACTTAAAGGATAAGGAAATGTGAAGGTTTGAATCCTGATCTGACCTTGTCCTTTGGACCCAAATATTCATTGTCAATCTTCACTTGTGTATTAGCAGGCAGATTTACTCTTTTTTTTTTCCTTTTAATTTTAATTTTTGGTTCCTCTTTCCTAACTGATTACTATAAATTTCTGCGTTTTATGTTCTAGAGATGGGTTCATATATTTAATTCGGTTTATCGGATGGGAAATTGAGCTTTTAGATTTGGCAATTATATAAATAATTCAGATGGTTTATGGCAATTTTTTTTCTTCTATTCACACACCAAAGCAAATAAAAGGTTCAAACACACTAACATACACTATATAATTAATCCTATGATAAAAATATTTTTTAATTACAAATTAAATTACTTTTTATCTCATATAATTATTCCACACTTGATATTCTCTCAGAAAATTAAAAATATAATTGTTGTATTTAGTAGAGATAAAATTCAAACTGCAAAAAAAAAGTTAATTAATACTACTCTACAATATTTTTAATTATGGGTGCTAAAAATAAAAAGTTCCTTTCCATTACGATGTCGTTGCTAAATATGAAAACGTTGTAAAAATAGATCACGTCATGGATAATCCGGTGAACAAAAGCCCATCTAAGGCTGTCGTCCTCCACTTTCCCGCCAAAATAAGGTCACTCGCATCCTTCTTTCCCGCCAAAACCAAACCCCTTAGTCGTCTCCAGGGTCCAAAAACGGGTCACATAACATTACCTTTTCTCTCTAATCTGCAATTCTCTTCACTCTTTCTCGGAGCGTTAACACTCAGTGCGGCAAGAGCTAAGAAATGGCGACTAATGAAGATCGAAGCAGCCACAAGCGAGCATTTTTGGAATTTCTTGATCAAAATGTATATCTCCTTAACCCTTCTCTCTTTCGAGACACGCACATGAACACATATGCGTTTATGTATGTAATGAAACTTTGTTTGGTTGGTGAACCAGATATACAAGGATGAGATAAAGGTCATGATCAATCACAAGCGTCGCCGACTCATAGTCAATATCTCCGATCTTCACGCTTTTCAGGACTTTGGTCCCAGGTTTTATTCTTTTACCCTCTTAAATTCTTACCAAATCAACCAATCCAAAAGAACAAATGGTTAAATTTTAGATCTTAAGGCTATATGTGATTATGTGTTTTTAAGATACGAGAGTTCTGAGTTTTGGTTAAACCATTAGTTCAGTTTTAATTTTGGCTTTTATTTTGTGTTGTGTTTTCTTTTCTTTAATTTGTAAAATGAGTGTTTTGAAGTCCTTATTTTTGTGCTGGATTTTAGGATTCTCAAGAACCCGGGTGAGTATATGCAACCATTCTATGATGCGGCTACAGATATAGCTCGTAGCATTGATCCTAAGTATTTGAAGGAAGGAGAGCAGGTTCTCGTGGGTTTTGAGGGCCCTTTTGTTTCACGCCGTGTCACTCCAAGGGAACTTCTTTCTGAATTCATTGGCTCGATGGTCTGCGTTGAGGGGATAGTCACAAAATGTAATTTTCTTTATACTAATATTCCACTTGTTGCTGTATTCTGCTATTTAATTCTGTTGTTTTTTCATCATTCAATTGCTATCTCTGTTAAAAAATTTTTATGGCTTATGATAAATCCATATGAAATGGAATGCTTAATTTTCGCACTGATTTTTAGAGTGAACTTGAGGTCCCATTTAATTTGAGTGGATTCTTTTGGGGGTAGTGGGGTTGTTGTTGGGTTGTCCATGAGTAAAAGAATTGATGCTGAATGTCATCCTGTGAAACATTGGAGGCTTTGCAGCTATTTTGCATCTTTAACACTGATTAATTTGTTGAATGATCTTACTTTGACTAAATAAGTTTATAAATATGTTATGCTCAATGAGATTGTTAAGGTTGACTAAACTTTTGAAACACAATGTTCATTCACATATCAGAATCTTCAAAAAATTCTAAGTAGCGGCTGCCCACTTTTTCCTTTGTTTTGTTAAATAGTTCTTTGGAATTATCATTATCTTGTGTGCAACATTTCTAATCATATTTAATGTTGAATTTTACCTAGAAAGAATGCATAACCAGCAAGAAATTGTCGTGTAAACTTATTGTACATGCCTGATCTACATAAGAGAGGCCTGAGTATTAAATTTAAATTTACTGTGTTTTTGTATTTCTTTGAGAATGTTTCTAGATGTGAGTAAACCTAATATTCTCTCATTTCAGGTTCTCTGGTAAGGCCAAAGGTTGTCAAAAGTGTTCATTTTTGCCCTACAACTGGGGGTTTCACAACTCGGGAATATCGTGACATTACATCTACTGTTGGCTTGCCCACAGGTTCTGTGTATCCTACAAGGGTATTTCTCAAGTCCTCTCTTTCTGTGGTCTCTAATCATCACTTAGGAATGCCTTTCCTGATCTATATTTTTTTCAGGATGAAAATGGAAATTTGTTAGTGACTGAATATGGATTGTGCAAATATAAAGATCACCAAACCTTGTCAATACAAGAAGTGCCTGAGAATGCTGCTCCTGGTCAGCTTCCACGAACAGTGGATGTTATAGTTGAGGATGACCTGGTTGATTCATGTAAGCCTGGAGATCGTGTGGCTATTGTAGGGATATACAAAGCACTTCCTGGCAGAAGTAAGGGTAGTGTGAATGGAGTATTCAGGTAGTTCGATTTCCAACACAACATGTACTGCATAAATCTTTACATTCCTTTTTTATGACATCATAGTTTCCTGTTTGAAGCTTGACTAAGGCATGTTCATTTGCAGAACTGTTCTCATAGCTAATAGTGTTTCTTTGCTCAACAAGGAGGCCAATGCACCTATTTACAGTCCAGAAGATTTAAAGAACATTAAAAAGATTGCTGAAAGAGATGATACATTTGACTTACTTGGTAATTCACTGGCCCCTTCAATATATGGGCATTCATGGATTAAAAAAGCAGTGATTTTACTGATGCTCAGTGGAGTGGAAAAAAACTTGAAGAATGGCACCCATTTACGAGGGTGAGTCATTTTCTCTGTTTAGAATTTTATGTCACTGATCATCGGGGAACAGAACATTGAAACAGTTGCATGAACCTGGATATGAGGCATCTCGTTTCTATGCAAGTTCCTGTTTTATTTGGTTATTTGGAATAGTTTCTTAATGCCTGAGCATATAGGATTGTGCTTCTAATCACAATAAATCAATTTCTTGTTCTTTTAGTGACATTAACATGATGATGGTCGGTGATCCATCTGTTGCCAAATCTCAGCTTTTAAGAGCAATAATGAACATTGCTCCTTTGGCCATATCAACCACTGGCCGTGGTTCTTCTGGTGTTGGATTGACAGCTGCAGTTACTTCTGATCAAGAAACAGGTGAAAAACTTAACTAGCTAGCATCTATCGTGTGGCGAATTTTCAGTAAATCTTCTAATAATTATTTAACTGTTATAGGAGAAAGAAGGCTAGAAGCTGGAGCAATGGTTCTTGCTGACAGAGGGGTTGTCTGCATTGATGAGTTTGACAAGATGAATGATCAGGATCGTGTTGCTATACATGAAGTTATGGAGCAACAGACAGTTACTATTGCCAAAGCTGGCATTCATGCATCTCTGAATGCTCGATGTAGTGTGGTGGCTGCAGCAAATCCCATATATGGAACTGTAAGTGTGAATTTTACTTTTGATTTTATCACTATTTTTAGATGTTGGTAGTGATATTCTTGTATACTGATGTTCCAATTGCAAAAAGTTCTGATGGTTGCTAAATGCCTGCACAGTATGATCGCTCATTGACACCAACAAAGAACATTGGGCTTCCAGACTCTTTGCTCTCTCGTTTTGATTTACTGTTCATAGTACTGGATCAAATGGATCCTGATATTGACCGTCATATATCAGAGCATGTCCTGCGTATGCATCGATATCGTTCTGCAATTGATGGAGGTGTGTCAAATGTGAATTACACTGTTCATTATTTGAACTCTACTTTCATAAAATGCTCAACAGGAGAATCTTGGAATTTTAGGTGATGGGTCACTTGATGGTGCTCCAAGATATGGAAGAGAAGATGAAATTGATGCTGACTCATCTGTCTTCGTCAAATATAACCGAATGCTTCATGGGAAGAAAACGGGAAGGGGTCAGAAGCGCGATACCCTTACAATCAAGTTTCTTAAGAAGTACATCCATTATGCGAAACATAGGATTCAGCCTGAGCTGAGTGATGAGGTCATTATGCTTTCCACTACCTCTAGATTCTCTGTGATTAATTTATTTTCACATTAGATGTTTGTCTGCTGTTACTACAGTAGCAAATTAAAATAGATTTTTTTTTTCTAAGGGAACAATATGGTGGTCATTATACTTATCTCGCCATGCTGCCTAAATGTTGTGAATCCGACACAGTTAATTCTAATGTTTTATGTGCAGGCATCTGAACAAATTGCGACAGCTTATGCCGAACTAAGAAGTTCTAGTTCAACTGCAAAGGTTGGTTTGCAACTAGGGTCAGATATACCTGCTAAATTGTCAATGTCTGCATCGTCTGATATGATGCTTACTTTTTGTAGACTGGAGGAACGCTTCCAATCACTGCCAGAACCTTGGAAACCATGATTCGTCTCTCTACTGCTCATGCAAAATTGAAATTGAGTAGGAAGGCAAGTTTCTATCATTCTTGTGTTGCTACCTTGTCAATTTGATGGTGTGAGAATCCGTTCATTCTTCTCTCTGTTTTTATTATTACCAGTTCGTAGGTCCTTCATCAATTGAATTGGTGTTTATGCTTGCTATCCTGGCTGATAGTGCATGATTGACTTTGCAGGTTACTAAGTCAGATGTTGAAGCTGCACTTAAAGTTCTAAATTTTGCAATATACCATAAAGAGTTAACTGAGATGGAGGAGCGTGAACAAGAGAGGGAGAGAGAATTAGGGAGAAAACACAGGGCTGAGCGCTCCTCTGGTGGAAGTGATGGAGATGGTCATGCTGCTGTTGATATAGAAGGGTGAGTGGATACTGCATGAGCAATTTGGTTACTATAGCTTGGTGTTCCAATAATGTAGAAATGGACAGTATCTGATTACCACTTAAATTTAGTTATGCATGGTTCTTGAAAAAAAGAGCAGAAAAGAATAGATTGCATCAGAATCAACAGAGATAAGACAATCTTCCTGTTACTGTCTTCATTTAGTCCATGGTTTTGCTGATTCGCCTTTTTCTTTTTTGTTATGCTTAGTTCAACGACTGATGCCATGGAAGTAGATGATGCTCCTGCAGAGCAAGCCACCACTGAGCTTTCTCCAGAAAGGTCTGATAACAGCATGCGCTAGAATTTGCTTTGCACCATTCCTCTGATATATCAATTATAGGTAAAAAATCTCCTGATTTAATGCCTGCTTTTCTCATTTTCCTGTGCTCCTTTGGCTTTTGCAGAATTGAAGCATTTAATTCTACATTCCGTGAGCATATGCGCCATTTAGATAGCATAAAAATAGATGTCCTGGAAAAGGTTGTCAACACAGGAGATGTTCATTATTCGAGAGAAGAGATAATGCTTCTGTTACAGGTAATTCAATTTGACTGGAAGGGATTATAAGGCAGGAATTCCTTTAATTCTCTCATGCTTAAGATATCTAAACAAATTGGGTAGTCGTCCTCTTCCTGCCTCCACTGAAATTGGATTCATAGAATGTATTTTCAGATGTGCAGTATGCTTACTGTGAACTCGGTTCTTGTTGCAGAAACTACAGGATGAGAATAAAGTGATGATATTTGCTGGAAACGTTCACATGGTGATATCATGAAGTAAAAAAACTAGGCTGGCAAATTTTAGGCAGGTTACAGGTTCACATGGTGATATCATGAGTTGAACAACTCTACACATTTTTTTCATGTGGGCACACATTTTGCTTCTTTTCATTTGTTACAATTTAAGAAATGAATTTCAGGGACAAGGGAATTTATTGGCGAAGCAGTCATTTTAATGTGGAGGGCAAATTTTCATGTAGGTTGGAACTGCAGATACCATATGCGATTGCAGAAGGATGTCTAGAAGTGAAGTTGAAAGTTGGATTGAAACTGCAAGAGCAGCATATATTTATATATTTGTATATTCCCTGTGGAAGCGAAAGTTACGTACTTTTAATCATTTTAGTTCATCTTCTGTCGTTCGGAAAGGGTTATCTTACTCTTTATATTTGCTGCTGCCTGGTAGATTCTCCATTCCAATTTTCAGTCTTTATTTTTTAGCAACAGCAAAAGTACAATGCTTGAAATGTTTCAAAATTTTACTATATGAGAAATCGAATTCATCTTTTGCTTGGAACCTGGAAGATAAACAATTTGCAACCAAGTAATGGAGTTAACCAACGGCATAATGTAAATGTCGTGTAGCTGGTCTGTAGGGCTCAACCAAAATGTCACGTCGTCGGACGACTGCACGTTTTGGAATTTTTCAAAGAATAAAGAGTGCTTGGTGTGTATATATATATATATATATAATTCTGAAGAAAAAAAATTTTAAAAAAATTGACGTGAAATTTTCATATTTGAATATTGCTTTTTATTTTTTTTTATAAATTTTATAAATTTTTCTATATTTTTATTTTTTTTATCTATATATATCTATATTTAAAATTTAAAATTTTATATAATTAAAACTTTAAAATTGATTTTAAAATTTTAAAACTTTGAAATTTTGAATTTAAAACTTTAAAAATTTTAAATTTTTAAATTTAGAATCTTAAAAACTTTTGATTTTTTTTCCTTATCAATATACTTATATATATATCTCTTTCAATGATTATTTTTTAGAATGGTTTTTTTCTTATTTTTTATTATTTCTTTCAATTATTTTGTTTCAATTTTATAGGTTTTGTTTCTTTTTATGTATATATTAATGTTGTTTTTCAGATTTTGATTAACAAAAAGATGACAAACACAACTTCTTTGTTAGTTTAATTTTTTGTTTTTTTATAATTTTTTAATTTTATAAAATAATCTGTATACAAAAAGAAATACATGCAGGAAGAAGTGGATATAGAGCAAAGATAAGAGCAGAGAAATGACAGATATTAATTAAATTTTATTATTTTGATAATTTATTTTTTATCTTAGTACAATTAGTTTAGTTTTATTATGTTCAGTATATATGTTATGAATTTTTTTTCAATTTATTTATATTGTTTTTATGTTTATAAATAAAATATCAAATTTATTTATTTATTATTATTATTTTACTTTTTTATTTTATTTTATTTGTTTTGTTTTCTAGATAGAAGGTTAAAGAGAAACTTAAATATTAAATTTAATAAATAGATTTAAAATAATAAAGAGAGCTAATAAAATAATATCTAATAAATTAAAAAAATAAATAATTGATATTCTTATCATTTAAATTTAAATTTTATTATTTAAATATTAAAAATATATATATAATGATCATATTGTCAAATTAATATTCATTTATGATAATTATTTATATCTATATTCAATTTTAAAATTTTGTATTAGATTATTTAATTAGATATTTTTTTAAAATTTAAAAATTAGTGCTTATTTAAAATAATTATTTATATTCATATTTGATTTGATTATTTATTTTTTTTCCATTTATTTATAATGTTTTTATATCTATATATTTTTATTATTATATTTATATTTATTTGAAAAAATTATATATGTATTTTTATTTTTTAAATATTTATTTTATATGTATAAAATTTTTTTAATATAATATATAATAATAAAATAATAAAACAATTCCCATAGGCTTTTATCTAATTTAATAATAAAATAGAATTCCGTAAAGAAACTATAAGTATTCATAAAGCGAAAGCAATGTGCCACGTGGTTCATTTATAACTTCATAACTGAAGAAGAAATTTGTGGCGAATGGCGATGCTGGTCGAAACGTAATTTTCAGGAAACCGGAAACTATCAAATTCAATTCAATTTCTATGGGCACTCTAATCCTAAGAAGTTCTCCCCATTGGACTCTACAAACCACTCGCAAACATTCTTTTTCTAAGCCGTTCTCTGCAAATTTTTTCTCTGCTAATTCCAAACCCAGATCTTGTTCCCTCAATTCCATTAAGGTATTCCTATTTAACTATGAATTTCAGTAATGGTTGGCATTCGCAAGTTATAATGTGTGCGTATCTGTTTCTCTATCTTGTTGTTAGATGCAAGGCAGTGAAGCGACTACTGAGAAAATTACAGAGATAAGAGAAACAAAAGTAAATGGGAAGAAGAAAATATTTGTGGCTGGAGCAACTGGAAGTACCGGTAAAAGGATTGTGGAGCAATTACTTGCGAAGGGTTTTGAGGTCAAGGCTGGAGTTAGAGATTTGGAGAAGGCCAAGACTGCCTTTTCTAGTGATAACCCATCTCTTCAAATTGTTAGTATTAAAGTAGCCCATCAAAACTTATTTGGGTTCTCTTTAGTTTTTAGAATTGTGATTTCTTTTTTATGTTTATTTGTAGAGGTTTCTAATTCTGCCTTTCAGGTGAAAGCTGATGTAACTGAGGGGTCTGCCAAATTAGCAGAAGCAATAGGGAATGATTCTGAGGCTGTAATATGCGCTACTGGTTTTCGGCCTGGTTTGGACTTGTTTGCTCCATGGAGGGTCAGTTACTTATTTTTCTTGTTCTTGCAATGACTTATAGGCTTGTAATACTGTACTTCACTTTCAATTTCAAGCCACACTAGTTTGAAATTTTCAATAGTTATTTCAATAATTTTGGCTTTACAATTGTTGTTATTTTTCAGTATGATGTTCCATTCGCTAAAAAATTGTTTACTTTTTCTGCAATATCCATTTGCTTATAAGAGGAAAATGCACATTAATAGTGCTATTATCATGAGTGATGATTGTACTTTCGTAATTATAAGCAACCACTGGTTATATTCTCGATCAGGAAAGGCCTCACAGATGAAAGCTATGTGCTAATCTAGGTGCAGTATAATTCCACTAGTACAAGTCACTGTACAGCTTTAGGTCTCTGAAAGCCTGCTTGTTCTCTGCTGTTCCTGAATTTGACGAATTCCACTAGTCAACTATGCTGGAATTGTTGTGGTAAATATACCAGAAGGACACATGATAGGTGTATGAATTGCTTCATATAATGCTATGGGGGTATGTTCATGGTTCTCTCTAAGTGCATTTTGTATCCGTATGTGTATACCATAATAACAATCCTCGCAGAAAATTTTAAGGTAATGGTTGAATATACTTGTTTATCATGCAGCAATATGTATATGATAGTTCCAAGTATTGCGAATCATGCAGCAATTTGATGGTTGAATATACGCACATGCAGTTAGTATGCAGTAATATGGCATTGATTTATAGAGTTTTACGATTTTCAGGTTGATAATTTTGGAACAGTAAACCTTGTTGATGCATGCCGTCAACTTGGTGTTAATAGATTCATTCTCATCAGCTCCATTTTAGTCAATGGAGCAGCAATGGGTCAAATATTCAATCCAGCTTACATCTTTCTCAATGTTTTTGGACTAACATTAGTAGCGAAGCTTCAGGCAGAGCAGTATATCAGGAGATCTGGTATAAACTACACAATAATTAGACCTGGCGGGTTGAGAAATGACCCTCCAACTGGAAATGTTGTTATGGAGCCAGAGGTATTTGGATTCATTTGAAACCTTTCAGATTATTTTCCTTGCTCTCTATGTATGAGGAGTCATTGGCTTGATCTCTTTCTTTTTCTTTCACTAGGATACTCTTTATGAAGGATCAATATCTAGAGATCTGGTTGCAGAGGTTGCTGTCGAGGCATTAGTCCATCCAGAATCGTCATACAAAGTTGTGGAAATTGTCTCTCGTGCTGATGCTCCTAAGCGTTCTTATACAGATCTTTTTGGTTCCATTAAGCAAAGATGATCATTGTTAGAAAGCGGTAATTCTTTCTTCAAGCCGGAGCATTACATATAAATAATATTTCTGATAGTCAATGCTTTCTATTGGCAGTTATTTCTTGCCTACTTTCACTTGTTAGTAGATAAACCTTGCTAGTTGTTTTGGCTGCTTCTATAGAATATAGTGAGTAATTTTCTTGGTTTTGGTGCCGTGTAACATTTGTTAAAAAAGGAAAATGACTTGTTTTGTAGGCAATAATTGAAAGCAAGAGTATGCTTGACTTGTTTTTGTTATATTCAAATATTAGACATTCAAGAATCATAAGACAAATGGTACAATGATCAAGAGTTCAGAGTTGGATTTTAGCAAGAATGATTGGTATCTCATTTACTTTCTTAACCAAACACCATTTCACTCTGTTCTTTAGGACAATAAACAAAGTGGACTGAAATAAAAGAATTGAGCACTCCATGAATAGTAAGCAAATATTCAAATATTCACCAAATAACCAAAAACAAGAAATGACCAAAGTTAAAAGAACCAAGCAGCCAGTGAGGCTATGACTGCAAGAGCAGTTGGAATTCCTAGAGCCTCTGCAGAGCTCTGGAGCGGCGCTGGTGCAATTCCTCCCAAATCTTCAATGGTGGCTGAAGTTCCAAAAGCGGTAAAAGCCATGATAATCATAATGTAGATGGTGAAGAGCATGACAATTCTGGAACCCTCCATTCCACCAAGTTCTAAAGAGGGCTATAACAAAAAGAAGAGAAAGCAATTGTCAGAAAGAAAGGATTAGAACTAGCAGGGGTGTTCTTATATTGTACGAGGACAATGGAGGGTTGAAGAAATGATATTTATAGGGATTATTATGGAAATAATTAAGGAATCTGACAGCTAAATTATGTTGGTTTAACCACAAGCAAAATCATTTCGGGGTAGCGTGCTGCCATTGTAATTAATTATATTTCTTACCAGCCTGGAACTGTGAAACGGCACTTAACCTTCCCTGCAATCATTATTTGCCTCAAAAATCCACTCTTTCCTTTCAAATTTTGTGTTGCTTTACTGGATTTTTCAGTATTAGCAGGTGTTGTATTTTGTAATATATATTAATATAGAACCCTTAATCAAAGGCCACCAATCTGTAATTATACTCTGACCCAAATTAAACTGGGAGCCAAATTAGACCGTATTCGGTAACACAGTCTGGATACGGTGATTAAAAAAAAGAGGTCACCGGTCTGATTTGAACGTGTAGCATTTCTCTATTGCTAATTTGGATCAGAGGCACCGACTACTACCACTCCTCCCTATAGCAAGTTGATAGATTTGAACGGCAATTCCCTTCCCAAAAAGGGTTATCATTTTCGAAGTTTGGATTGCAATTTCTTTTCCTTTAACTAGTTGATGGTTGTGCGTTTCTTTCCTCATCAATCTATCAGTAACCGTAATCACAAACACTTCAATCATCATCTTTAAATTTTTTTTCTTATATATAAAAAAGAAATAATAAGCTCGCACTACCCATTAATTAATCAATTCCAATCCTAAAATTTTCTATCTCTCTCAATTAGCAAAGTTAACCGCCGCAGGAAATGAGCCAAGTGACCGGATATCATCACCACAGCAAGAGCCACCCACCGGACCAACTTAGAGAAATAGAAGTCTTGATAATCTCAGCCGAGAATCTCAAGAACATCAGTCATGTTACCAAAATGAAACCCTACGCTCTTGTCTACGTCGAGAAAAACGTCCACGTCGCCAAAACCCACATCGACAAGCACGGTGGTACCGATCCCACATGGAACGAGACAGTCAAGCTAAGTTTCCGGCAGAAGCTGTTGGAGAATGACGTTAGGGCAGCATTGAACGTTGACATATACGCTCATGGTCACCTTAGCGATAAACTGGTGGGAAGTGCTAGGGTTTTGCTTTGTGACGTCTTGATGAACCAGCCGATAATCCAATCCAGTGCATGACGGTACAGGTATGGCGACCGTCTGGTCGGCCACAGGGATTGCTTAACTTGTGGGTCCCACCGACGGGGAAGTTCTTGCTAAGGAAGCAGTCCTCTAATATGTCGTTTGGTAGCGATAAGGAAAGTGAGGAGGTGGTTGACGGCGGTGATGGCCGCAGCGGTTGTTAACAGTGGGCTGCAGTGCATGTTGGACACGTGTGAAAATTGAAAGTTAATCTCACCTTGTTGCTTTGGACACTTGTTTAATTTTGTGCTTTAATATTTTTATATAAGTAATTATCCTATATAGTGGTTTTAGAATTAGAAATTTGTATGAGTGGCAACTGCTTGCCGTTGTATATATAATGAAAAGTAAAAATGAGAGAAAAGCTTTTTTTTTTTTTGAAGTAAATGAACTGGTAAAGTGTGCACTAATTCAGTAATTGGCACGTGCTTACAATAATAAGGAGCGAATCTCATAGTTTGGACTGTTATCTACACTAAAATTAATATGAAGTTTACGCCGTGACTATTTCAACAATGACTCCATGGCCCAATGGATAAGGCGCTGGTCTACGGAACCAGAGATTCTGGGTTCGATCCCCAGTGGAGTCGTAAATTGAATATATTATTAATACAATTTTTTATACCATTAATTATCTATTTTTAATTGTTAATATATGTTCAGCATTCATAAGTCTGGCTTTGTACGTGGCATCACCGGTCACCAAGATCCAAGATTTCACGAACCTAAAATCATGAAAACGCATGCAATGACGACTTGGTTTTGCTTATTAAAAAAAAAACAAGAAGGAAACGCTTTCAGTTGCAGCAAAAATCAGAAAATAATTATTTCAACATGTCTAAACCTGAATCTATTTTATCTCATTGAACAACATTTACAAGATAGCTAAAGAAACCAGACAATTGGCTGCACAGAGGATGCTTTTGGGCCCTATAATACAAAGAGAAAAAATAGGTTTGACAAAAATTTCTCATTTTCCAGTATGTTCATTTGTCACGTTTTCACACTGTTTGAACTTGTGAATTAGAGCTTAAGATCAAATAATATGGGTCACCTCCCACCTTCCTTAATCATATCTGTTCTGCATTAGATGCAGCTTTCAGTTTCTCTAATTTTTTACGAAGATATGCCTGTCTTAGTTTTTCCCTATGAGCTGCTGCTTGTTCCTGTCTGCGCAGCTTGAGCTCTGATACCTTTTCCCTTGCTTGATTTGCTTCTTCATGAACTTCCCTGAAAAAGAAAACACAGCACAATCATGTGAGAGACACCGATAGGGCAAAATACAGGTGACAGATGGAAGACCAAATCAGATAAGAGACACTAAATAAAAATGAAATGAGAGCGAAAGTGCATGCTATAAAATAAGACCCGAGTCAAATCAATACACTAATCAAACTTCTACTCTATTTTAATAAAGTGACTGCTTGTTCTTATACAGCATTACTACAATTCTGTGTTTGCACATTATTCCCTCTTGCTCCCTTAGCATATGAAGCATCTAGCACAAAAAGTTTTCCCAGCCCCGGCAAATGGATGAGTCAGAAATTTTGCATAGTCACATTTGCAAACTATTTCAGAAACATATGTACAACCACAAATCAAAAACAAAATCATGATTATATATTGATAAATTTATTGTCAGTTCATCGAGTTTATTTCAATTCTGACTGAATACTGATAGATAGTGTGGACTAAAATTTCGATAAGAAAGTAACACCAGGTAAGATAGATATTTCAAGAATCCAAATGTGACCGACCAGTTTTTATCTTTTTTAAGACGCTGCATAGATGTGTAGAATGAAGTACCTACAAATACACTATCACAGCTACTGTAAAATATATTGCAAACAAAACTATAAAAAACAGAAAATACAACAATTACTAGATAAAAACCAAAATTTTGTTAACAATAAACTAGTGTATTCCACAAGAATACTTAGCCAATTGCAATATAAAAATATCACATAGTTTCTACAATGGCAATTCACTGGAACAATGCAATCTTTGACCACGCAAAACAATTCTATATCAGGTTACAACTTAGTGTAATTTCTGAATCATAGACCATATAAAAAACAAATGCAATCTTTGGTTACAAATTAGCGTAATTTCTTTATCATGGTATTCTTTCAATTCTTATTTTGGAATAGACACTGTCATTAATCATTACCAGTCCCGCATTTAATTCAAAATCGAGACCCTCAAGTTTGTTCCTCTCTATTTAGAAGAAGAATATTACAGCATTGCAATTGTGCAGAGGATCAGAAGTTAAAGCCTTACCTCACAAAACGTTTGTGCTCATCTTTATCCATTGCACCAGCTGTCCGACCAGGACCAACAAATTTTGAGCTGAAGAGCAAAGAGGCATCATTGTCACCGTCTTCATCTTTCGGAGCTACTGCATCAGATGCGTCAAAGCTTTGGTTTTGTGGCGGCTGTGAGTGTTCCTGATCAAAGCCCTTGCGGAAAAAATCAACACAATACTTTTCCTTGTCTTCCTCATCAGATAACTCTCCTCTTACTAACTTATCATATAGCTCTGCCTTCTTCTCCAACGCTGCATAGCTTACTGATCCATCCTTAACCGCTTTAAGCTCGACCTTGTCCCTGAATTTCAAGAAAAAAACAATAATTATCATTTATAAATAGATTATTCAAAATTAAGTAGAGAAACCCTAAATTAAATAGAGCGATGAAAAAAAATAGGTACTTCAGAGCGCGGGATTCAACACCGGAATTCCTGGCGGAGAAGGGATCGGAGGGAGTGACTTTCTTCTTGGCGCGGTGATAATTGGCATCTGAAGCTGCTGCGAAGGCAGAGGATTGCTTAGAAACCTTGGCCTCCTCCTGTGATTTGTAGAGTTGGGCTTTGAGTTCAAGAATGGAAGAAGGACCCACTCCCTCTATAGCTCTATGCTTCTTTGGCAATATCGACGATTCTGTTAGCCAGCCCAATGACTCCACCACCACCCTCCTCTTCTTTCCCTCTTCTTCTCCCATTTCCCTCACAAGAACAACCGATCTCAATTGATAAAATAAACCTCTCTTTTCGTTATTCTGGGTTCTCTCCTTTTGCAATCGACTGATATAGTCTGACGGAAATTCTCAATCGAAGTCGAGTGAAAACGCTAACGTCGTCGTCGTGTTATTTTTAGGGTTATATTTCCTGGTTCTCGAAGCCTTGAACAGGCAATTGAATTTGATCAGGGAAAGAGGTTGCTGTGTATTGGGTCGTCGGTTGGGTGCCCGGCCCGTTTAAATCGGGTATCCACCCTGGCAATTCCATTGGGCCTTAAACACAGCCGAATACTAAAGTACTGGGATCAAGAAATTCCCCGCCTGCATCAGGAAATTATTTATCTCAACTGATCGATGGTTACTTGGACTGAATCCAAGACTACTAATTATGAATCAAATCAATTAAAATAAAAAATTTTCAAAAATATTTTAATTTTACTTTTTTAATATATAATTAAAAATATTCTCATTTTAATAAAAAAAATCTCTTCTTTCCATCCATAAACAAAATCACAGATCCAACTTAGACAAATCTTTTTCAAAGGACCAAGAAATTTAAAATTTCAAAAAAGTCGATAGACAAGGGAGAGTGAAATTTTAAAAAGAACGTTAAAAACTTTCTTATTTTTTCTTTTTATTTTTTATTTAAGTTCACCATCGAAACAAATTTATCATATCGAAGTATAATAATAAAAAATAATTAGAATAAAGTCAAAATTGCTGTTGTTAATTTTTGTTTTTACCAGGCGGGCCTGTCAAAATTGCTTTTGTTAATTTTTGTTTTACCAGGCAGGCCGGGGATTACGGGACCTGAAAAAGTTTGTCGTTTGGTAATAATACGACAAAATCATTCAAGAAAAGACCCCAACTTTACTTTTCTAGTTTGATGTTGAACTAGCAAACCAAACAGCAGCAGTACATTGTAATCATGAGTCATGAATACAATTCACAGCAAGAGTACACCCTTATTCCTAAAGAACCAAATATACAGATTGGTTCGAGACCAGTCTGTAAAATAAGACAGGCTAACGCAATTTTAGGAAGCACAGATCAATGCTGCTTCTTCCCAGTTGCTGCTCCCCAGGCCTGTAGAACATGGTTTACAATTTCCTCTACACCAACTCCATGCTTCACCTACAAATATTATATTATGTACAAGAATAAAAATTTTATGACAAACTTCAAGAGCCAAATCATGGACATGAACAAGTGCCACCAATGACCAAACTCACCTGAGCAAAGACAAATGGCCCTCCATCTCGCATTCTCAGTGCATCACGCTCCATGACTGCCAAGTCTGCTCCGACTGCCGGTGCAAGATCAGTCTTGTTAATGACCTAAAATCATGGACAAAAAATGAATATATTTCTGCAAATGGTCAACATGATTGGCAATTACTTTGACAAAGCTACAAGAAGATAGTGGGGAATCACATACAAGAAGATCAGCTTGAGTGATGCCCGGACCACCTTTCCTAGGAATTTTATCACCGGCAGATACATCTATTATATATATGATATAGTCGGCTAGCTCCCTACTGAAGTTGGCAGCTAAATTATCTGCATCAAACAAATTCAAGAAGAAGATGAACATTTTCTTTATATGGGATAACATAAATTATATTTCTAAGAAAGAATTGCTTTTCTCCTTAGTAAAATTTACTCTGTCAACAAAAATGGTTGCTAAAATTCTTCATCATTAACTTTGCTACATTGTCCAACAAGAACTATTATTTATTAGTGAAGTGTTATATCCGAACCACCAAGCTTAGCTCACTTATGACTTATGATCAAAGAGCATTCTCAGCCACTTAAGTTATGAATAGGAAGGACAGCCATACAATAGCCATTTACCTCCACCCGATTCACAAAGTAGTATGTCCGCTTTGAATAACCTCGAGAGTTCCTCCAGAGGGCCTAAGTTTATGCTGATATCTTCACGAATTGCAGCATGAGGACAACCTCCAGTTTCAACAGCACGTATCCTTTCCTCAGGGAGTGCTCCATTCTTGATCAAGAATTCACCATCCTCCTTTGTGAAAATATCATTTGTTACCTGAAATAACATAATAGTTCTAAGCTAGTACTAATATTATAATTTGTGATCATTTTGGTAAATTATGATATATGTGGCATTAGATCTTAGCCATATACCAGCCATTTACAAATATTTCTCTTATGCTACCATAATTAATGTGAAATGAATACAGTTATGGGTTTAGAAGCAGATGCCAATTCAACAATAAGCAAAATTTCGATTTGTTAGATCTGAATTACAAAGTGGCAAATAATGAACTTCTGCAGATCTAAGACTTCAATTGGATGATGAAGGTGAAAGTTAGTCGAAATCCCAAAAGTTCTTCTTTTTTCTCTCTCTCTCTTTTCTCTTTTGGATTTGATACTTACTGCAGCCAGACTGTACTTGTCCCGCAAAAATTTACATATGGCCAGCATTAAAGCTGTTTTCCTGCAAAGTAAATGGCAATCCATCAAAACACATTATTGCATTTCAGGATGATAATACAAATTAGAAAAATCAAGTGAATACAGCAAGAAAACCAGAGAGAGGAGAAGGAAATCAAATAATTTCATATATGGTCAAGAAATACAATGTATTTCCTATATTCCTCAAATTTATCCAGGATTAAGAAAAACATGTTCACAAAAGAATATAGTTCCTAATCTGGGCACAAGATATTAGAACCTAAAAATTAGAAATGCTCCACATTGAATTGAATGAGCAACATAATGAAAAGACCATATAGAATGACCATTGAAAACCTTCCAGTCACGCACTGGACAGAGTGAAAGAGCATTCCAAAGGCAAGAATAACTTTTTCAATGAACAGAAAAGGAAATAGACTTTCTCTTTTACACCAATCGATGGCTTCCCTGAGGAAAATTATCAGAGTTTAAGTCTGATTTATTTGTTTCACTTCAACTCAAGCTACTTAGGTTAGTCCAGCAGCCGAGTCCTAGCATGAGTACGAAAATTAATTAAGTGGTTATGAGGTATATAGAGTTGTTACAGACATTGGGACTCTTGGCTAACGTAAGCTAGCTGGATTCTACTGAAAATAGATATATAACCAGAGGTTTTATTCTACTGAACATAGAATAATCTAGACTATGTCATTTATCAAGAATACAGTTTCAGTTTGTTCCTCTACAACTTATCTACCCCTCTCTAATTTCATCCTTTTCTATCTCTAATTTCTGTCTCTGGTTGTCAATTCTGGTGCTAATGCTATCAAGATACTTTTGATTCTTAAGGATCACTTGTATCAAGCTAATAGTCATACCAAAAACATAAACAACAACAATAATAATAATAATAGAAATAAACTGCAACCCACACATTCAGCTGAAGAATAGTATGCAATATGAACTGAACTAAAACCCATAATTGAAAAGGATATAAACTAACAAATCAGTTATTTCTAGATATTTATCATAACAGGAATAATTGCACACAACAAAAAGGATGTAACTTTATGCCATTAATACAACATTACAAATTGAACTTCAAGGGAAAAATCGAATTGGAAATAGGAGACACCTACCCAGTACCAACAGGGCCACCAATACCAACAGTAAAGGCTCTTTCATTGAAATCCCTCGTAAGAATTGGTGGAGCTCTTCTGCTGAAATATCCAGGTGAGTAAATGGGTTCATGAGAGTGAGGTGCAAGACCATCATGGCTATGGTAAACTCTTCCATCTGGCCCCACCCACGACGTTGTTTGCCTGTTCCATCATTAACAAGCAAGGGATTACATTTGTAAACCCAGAAATTAAAAACCAGAAACAAGAATAAAACGAGAGATTAAGGAGAAATTACTCATGGGAATTGTGATAATGGTCATGGTCGTGGTCGTGGTCGTGGTCGTGGTCGTGGCCGTGATCATGATGATGGTGGTGATCGTCAGAAGCCATTGGATTGACTATGACTACTTTCTGCGCCACTGCACTGTGTAGACTGTAGTATCGATCTAATCTGGTAAAAAACTAGTACAGAAGTAGAAGATGATTATGTCCACCTACAATTACAAATATACCCGTAACTTTTGTCTTGTCATTTGCAGTGTTCGATTTAATTGTTGGATTTATTAGGTCATTACACATGGCCAATTGCGCTATTCATCTTATCCTTCTTTTGTCGAGTAGTCTATTTTATGTCCATAAACCAAACTGCTGTCCATTCCATTTTCTTGGTTAAAACTGTTTTTGGGTAGGTTAAGTTGATACTAAAACAATGTACGAACGAAAAAAAAAAAGTAAGGAATTACTCTTTAATTTCATAAATATATGTATGCATTCCTACCATATAAATATACTAAATAAAAAATTTCATTAGTATATTGCAAACAAACACATTTCTTTTTCTTTTTTTCCTACTGCATAATAAAGTGTATTACTACATACCACTCATTCAATGTCATTTACACAACAAAAACACCAACTTGGTAATATAGCTTGTACCAAGAATTATACAATTTATTACCTAAGTGTTCCTTTTCCAATGCCCATTTCTAAATCAGGACTAAAAAGAGATCACAAGAAATTCCATACCCAATATATATTATAAAGGGATATTGCTAATTATACTCTACTTTTTCATGCATGCACTCCATTAACTTTGAGAAACTTGAATCAATGGAGTGCGAGTATCAAACATAAAGTATACATATATAAGCAAAACCCATGATTAAAAATGCTAAAGAAATTATAGAAAAGAAAAAGGTGAAATGAAAGAAATACAAATCCATAAATATAAATTTTAAGTAATTAGTCAAACAAGTTCTTTAGTGCATTGTTCTTGGCACATGATTCAGGCACCATAGCCAACACCTTTTGAGATTCAGTTTGAGTAATAAGTTGATTAATATTGGTGGTTTCTATTGGCTCATTGTCTGAAATCATTCCTTGCTTTTGCATATACTCCCATTTCTCTTGAAATAGGTAAAAGAAACCCATGAAAAAGATTTGTGCTGTAAAAAGTATATTCCAAATTCTTGTGTTTCTTGATACTTTCTTATGGTAAGCATCTAACCCTGTGTAGATATTGAATATCCCAACTAGAGATGTCGCTGTTCCAAGCATCCAATGCAGTAAATACCACTTGCTTCTTCTTTTACTCCCTCTGCAAAAAAAAAAAAAAAAAAAAAAAAAAAAAAAAAAAAAAAAAAAGTTG